>SKCR01031766.1:0-117917 GCA_019454045.1 Zanthoxylum bungeanum
AACGTGCGATGGACACGTGTCATCATCAGAGAAGTTTGCCTTGTTAACATGCACCTGCCAAGTGTCAACATCACAGTAAATCATGCTAACGTGCGCCGGACACATGTCATCAACACATGCTGCCGACAATCATCAGCACCACATCATCAATGACGTTAGCACAATAATTCAGTCAGCGCCACGTCAGCGTCATGTCAGCATAATTATTGAGATAATCATTCAGCCTGCCATGTGTCACCATCTCCGCGAAGCCAGCAATACGTGAAAGAAAAATTTGTCTATAAATTGAGCTCGATTTCATAATTCATTTCATACTTTGTTCTATATAATTCCTTAAAAATACTAAGAAGATTGTATCTTGTTTGTTTATTTACAGCTTTTAGTAATTAATTTTCGCATTTGCACTTTATTTTTTTTTACTTTTCAGTCTTTACTTTCTACAATTTACTTTTACGCAATAGTACTTTCATTTTTTTACTTTTCAGTTTTTACGTTTTAGTAACAAGGAGGTAACTCCCCCCTGCTGGGGTAAGAAGTAAACCTTTATTACTAATATTTAGATTAATCTCCCTTAATTATAATATATAAACTAGTTAAAACCTGACTAAATGAGGATACCGCCTATATGGCAGGTTGGTAATTATTGACATTGGTTTTAACCTAATTAAACTGGATACCGCCTGATTAGTCGGTTGGTAATTAAATATAAATTTGACTTAATCAGGATACCGCCTATATGGCAGGTTGGTAATATCACGCAAAGTTTATATATTATATTAAGGGAGATATCTAAATAGAAGTAATAAAAGTGGATCCTTTAATCCCAGCATTTTCTTTTATTGTAGTTTTACATTTTTAATTTCCAGTATTTACTTTTCAGCATTTACTTTTCAGTATTTACTTTTCCGCATTTACTTTCCAGTATTTACTTTATGTCTTTTATTTTATTTAAGCTTTTCTTAGCCTTAGATATGTGTCGTAACTAAGCCCATTATCCGGGGTTGTGATGAATTCCAATATCACCGGTTTATAAGTGGTTATTTTACAGTTTGGGTAATATAAAGGTTTATTTATTGAGTCTTAAGCTTAATGCTTCTTGTTAACTGGCAATTAATAAGATTGATTTGGTAAACTTAAAATGAACTTGGAAAAGAGATTTTAGGTTTAAACCCTAGACTCAATAGCCCACGATCTTCCTTGAGGATAGATAACCCTTTAATAGATTTCCTTAGATGATAGGAATATACATGTCGGACGGGGGTAGCCATAATTTGAACTTAATCTTAATGAATTTAGGTAACTTGGTTGACATAGGAATATGATTAATTAAGTTACACTGAGTATTTGTATCTGACCAACAGAAGAGGCTTTTGCATAATTTCGTGTTCCAGGTTAATAAACCGATATATTACACAAACGTAAAATAACAACTTCATCTTTAAAAAGATATTGAAAGGATTCACAAACCTGGATAGTTTCTTAATATTGAATTTCACTTAATTTACTTTCGAGTCATTTGTTTTACTTGTTTTAATTTAAAGTCACCATTCCAATCAAAAAATCAATTCATTAGATACTCGTAAAAATTTGGCTTCATAAATTAATAGCTTAGGTATTAAGTCCTCGTGGGATTGATACTTTTTATACCACTTGAACGATATGTGCGCTTGCGTTATACGCGTGTGATTACGCACCGGTCAAGTTTTTGGCACCGTTGTCGGGGACTTATTTATCTTTTACTATTAGTTTTGGGGTTTGATACTTTTACTTGTATCTAATTTATTTTTACTTATTGTTTTTGTTTTCTTGTGTTTTAGGTTCTCAGACACTACATCAGACGAACCAGAAGCTTTGAAATCTGTCCTCTAGACCCATAAATTGAAAAAACCATCAGACAATTGAGAAGGGAAAGACGAGAAGGCCAAGAAGCAATCATCAACATGGAACCTGAACCTTTGGAAGTTGCACCACCAATTCCCATTCGAGACAGAACTATTACGGTGGTTGACGGCTTTATTTCCTGTATTGTACTTCCTCTCTTACCAGCAAATGCTTGTGACATCAAAACATGCATTCAGATGATACATCATTCAGTTCAGTTTGGGGGAATGCAACTGAACATCATAATGCCCACATCAGCAACTTCCTGAAAGTTTGCGGCACTTTCAATTACAACCGAGCAGCTGAAGAAGCAATGAGACTGCGTGTTTTTCCATATTCCTTGAAAGACAGAGCTAAAGCTTGGCTACATTCATTACCAGCAGGTTCCATCACAACTTGGAACACTCTAGCCACCAAATTCCTTGCAAAGTATTTTCCACCAGCCAGAAATGCAAAGCCGAGGAATGACATCACATCCTTTGTACAACATGACTCAGAATCCCTCTGCGAAGCTTGGGAAAGGTACAAAGATTTACTCAAAAAATGTCATCACCATGAGATTGCAAAGTGGCTACAAGTCCAAACATTTTATATTGGACTTTCTGGAATAATGAGAACCACAATTGATGTTGCGTCTGGAGGAGCTTTAATGGCAAAATGAGAAGATCAAGCTTGGGACCTAATTGAAGAAATGGCCAATAACAATTCCTTGTGGCCAACAGAAAGGAGCATGATCCAAAAAATTGCAGGAATTTATGAAGTTGGAGCCAACACAGCAGTGAATGCCAAGCTAGATCAGATTTGCAAAAATCTGGAAACTCTTAACATGAAGGTTAATGCTGGATCCACAAGTTCACCATATGGAGGAGCACCAGAATCAGAGGTAAACCAACATGAAGAAACAGTGAATTATGTCAATAATTTCAACAGACAGAGGAACAATCCATATTCCAACACCTACAACCCAGGGTGGAGAAATCATCCCAATTTCGCATGGAACAACAATTCAGGACAAAGGAACAATCCACCACCATGATTCCAACAGCAAAACAAAGGCCATGAATATGAAAAAGAACCATGAAAATAGAAGTGTTGGCCCAGTCGAAAAAGCAAGAAGTAAAATATGATGCTGTAGGAGCTATGGTTCAAAATCAATTAGCATTGAAGCAAAGCCATTTGGCTTCTATTAAAGCACTGGAGAATCAAATGGGACAACTGGCCAATGCTCAGAGTTACAGACCGCCAGGTAACCTTCCTAGCAACACAGAACCAAATCCAAGGAACCGTGGGAAGGAGCAATGTCAAGCCATTACCTTGAAAAGCGGCACTGAGATCAAAAAAGATGTTGGAATCAAGGCATCCATTGAAGAAGCTCCAAAAGATGCAGTTCCACAAATGGAGGAAAAAGAAGCAAAGGAAAAAGATCAAGAAAGAATCATTCCACCTCCACCTTTTCCACAGCGTCTTCAGAAAAACAAAGTGGACAAGCAGTTTGCTCAATTCCTGGAAGTCTTCAAAAAGTTGCATATCAACATTCCATTTGTAGAAGCGTTTGAAGAAATGCCCAGTTATGTCAAATTCATGAAAGACATTATTTCACGAAAACAGAGATTAGGAGACTACGAGACAATAACATTGACAGAAGAATGCAGCGCCATCATTCAGAGGAAACTTCCCCCGAAGTTGAAAGATCCTGGCAGTTTCAATGTCCCATGCACCATTGGAGAACATTACATCGGTAAAGCTTTATGTGATTTAGGTGCAAGTGTTAATTTGATGCCTTTTTCGATTTACAGGAAACTGCAAATTAGAGAAGCAATGCCCACCTCAGTCTCTCTGCAACTTGTTGATAGAACACTCGCATTTCTGAGAGGTGTAGTTGAGATGTACTAGTCAAAGTCAACAAACTCATTATCCCAGCAGATTTCATTATCCTTGACATGGAAGAAGACAAAGATGTACCTATCATCCTCGGGAGACCATTTTTGGCTACAGATCGAACTGTTATTGATGTAAAAAAAAAAGAATTAACCATGAAAGTGCAGGACCAAGAAGTTACCTTCAATGTTTTCAAAGCCATGAAATTCCCGAGTGATGAAAAGGAGGAGGAATGTTTCAGAATTGATGTTGTGGATAGTATCATCCAGGATACTGATGCAATACCACTTCCCACGGATAAACTTGAAGCTTGCATCACCAATATGACTGACAGCGAGCTAGATGCTGAAATTCTGGAATGTATCAACTATCTTGACAGACCATTTAGCTTCAAATCGACACCACAGGTGGAAAGTCTGGAACTTCCGAAGAAATAGTGAATCAAGCCCTCAATTGAAGAACCACTACAGCTGGAGCTAAAACTACTTCCGAACCATATCAGGTATGCAATTTTAGGAAACTCTTCTGAATTACCTGTGATTATTTCTGCGTCGCTAACATTGGAGCATGAATAAAAATTACTCAGAGTGTTACGAGAACACAAGAAAGCCATTGGCTGGACTATTGCAGACATTCGAGGCATTAGTCCATCATTTTGCATGCATAAAATTCTGATGAACGACGAGTACAAACCCACAGTGGAGCATCAACGGAGACTAAATCCAATCATGAATGAGGTCGTGAAGAAAGAAATCATCAAATGGTTGGATGCTGGTATCATCTACCCCATCTCTGACAGCACTTGGGTGAGTCCTATGCAGTGTGTGCCAAAGAAATGAGGAATAAATGTAGTCGCAAATGAAAAGAACGAGTTGATTCCAACAAGAACAGTGACTAGATGGAGAGTATGCATGGACTATAGGAAGCTGAACAAAGCAACAAGGAAAGATCATTTTCCGCTACCATTCATTGACCAGATGCTAGACAGATTATCTGTCTGGTAATTTTGTTTTTCGCAGGATGCCATTTGGACTATGTAATGCTCCTGCTATATTTTAACGTTGCATGATGGCCATCTTCTCAGAAATACTGGAACAAAGTACGGAGGTTTTCATGGATGATTTCTCTGTGTTTGGAGACTCATTCGACCCCTGTTTGCAAAATCTGGAACAAGTGTTACAAAGATGTGAAGATACCAACCTTGTACTCAACTGAGAGAAATGCCACTTCATGGTACAGGAAGGCATCGTTCTGGGACATCAGATCTCACAAAAGGGAATCGAGGTAGACAAAGCAAAGATCGAGACAATTGAAAAACTACCTCCACCAACAACTGTCAAAGGGATTCACATATTTCTCGGACATGTTGGCTTTTACAGGAGATTTATCAAAGACTTCCAAAGATTGCTAAACCTCTATGCAATCTTCTGGAGAAAGATGTGTCTTTCAACTTCACTAAAGAATTCCATGAAGCTTTTGAGATCTTGAAAAAGAAGCTGATCTCTGCTCCCATCATAGTAGCACCGATTGGACTCTTCCATTTGAAGTGATGTGCGATGGTAGTTATTTTACTATAGGTACATTTTGGGATAACGCAAAGCAAAAATCTTCTATACCATTTACTACTCCAACAGAACTCTGAATGAAGCTCAACTCAACTACACAACCACTGAAAATGAGTTGCTTGCAGTTGTGTTCACTTTTGATAAATTTCTCTCTTATCTGCTGGGTCACAAAGTGGTGGTCTACACAGATCTTTCAGAAATCAAATACATGATCGTGAAGAATGATGCCAAACCCAGATTGATCCGTTGGATACTTCTATTGCAAGAATTTGACGTGGGGATCAGAGACAGGAAAGGGACAGAGAACCAAGTGGCAGATCACTTATCAAGGCTCTAGAATGGAGAAACAGCTGGCAAAGAACTGAAAATCAAAGAAATTTTTCCAGAGGAACAGTTGTTTGCCATGAAACAGCATGATGTCCCTTGGTATGCTGACTATGTCAACTACATACTATCGGGAAAATGGCCGTTAGAATGGACAACTCAGCTGTGATACCTTATCCTGGAGTTGTTATTTATTTAAAATTTAACTCACCATTATCTTATCATCATCCCTTCCTTTTTGTTACCCACTAACACACTAACTTGATAACCACCTCTAACTTCCTTATTATATAAGAAAAACTAACCCTAAGTTTCCCTTAGTGTGTATGTGTGCTTGTGAGAAAAAATTAAGAGTGATCAGTATATTGAATTTTCAGAGATTAGTAAACGGTTAGAGAGAGAAACGGATCTGTAGTGAGAGAAACACAAATCAGAAGAGAGAGAAAGTGACGTTCGACGTCTTCCGGTCATTGTTTCCGGCAAGTGACCACATCTGGAGAATCCTCTCGATGAGATGAATCCAACGCCGTCGGACCACCGCTGAAAATCCACCGCATGAGCCGCCACGCCATCGCTTCACAGGCCCCACGCGCCACCGTGTGTGACCGACACCTCCCGGACTAGAATCTTCCCCTCGTCGAGATACGTAGGTTAGACACCTCATTTGCCCAATTCGGACCTTCGGTTGTCATGAAACAAGCCTAGAACGAGAGTTAACGGTGTTCGATCGTTCGTCGGTGATCGTCGAGCATCAGCCATTACCACCACTACTACGTTGTGATCCTGGTGACGTGTTCTGTCTGTGGACCATCGCGTTCTGAAATTCTGAAGTCGTTGGAGCTCGGTAGGTTATATTTTACAATTTTAGGGTGTAATTGTAATATTTTGAGAGTTTTGGACTAATTCGTAATTTGACATGTTTAGGGACCTAAATGAGTAAATTCTGATTTTTAGTGAGTAATATAAATAATTGGAAGTTTTTGGAATAATTGATAATATTGGAGAGTATTGGGGTTAAATTACAAATTTGGAAAGTTTAGGGGAAAAAATCGTAATTTTAGTAAAATATAGGGACATGATCGTAATTTTATAATTTTCCAGATTTTAGCGAGGGCATATAGATATAGAGAGTTTTACGTGGATTGAGATAAGTACAAAGCACGATGATTCCCTTAACATAAATGTTTGTTGATTGATGTTTGATATGTGAGTTTCGTAATATAATATAGATATATATTTATATATGTATGTTGGAAAATTGATTGAGTCATCAATATCATGAGAACATAAATTGTGAATATAAATATTGGGCATAAATTATATACTTGTACTATGAATCAAAATATTTGAGTATTATGTGATTTTGAGATGAGTTGATGGATGAAATGCGATGAGATGTGTTGTATTGGATGTTGTGTGAGATTGTTGTTATTCTGCCGGATTTAGTAGTCGGATATGCGAGATTACGCGATATTTAAGCGAGATTAGCAGAGGAGTGTGGTTAAAACCCCCCCCCCCCCCCATCTTGCACATTTATGCGGGATTATATGTGGGAAACCTTGGGGGTAAGAGAGGGACTCTCCCAATGGTTTTAATCTATTATTAGATTAGTAGACACCTTGCATTAGATGAGGGTATTAAAATGGTAGTTTTGCTGCTTTTATGATGAGAGGTGAGGCTGAGACCTAGTGGAAACACATTGAGACTGTACTAACAGATAGACTGAGAGCACCGGATTATTAGAGAGCTGATGGACTTAGAAGACCTCAGTATATTACTTGGCATATGTTCGAGGAAGCCTTTTATGAGAAGTATTTCCCCTATGCTTATCGTAGTGAGCAGCATCGTCGGTTTGAGCATATGGTTCAGGGACCATCAGAGACAGTAATGGAGTATGAGAGACGGATGATTTCCCTATCCCGGTACTACTCAGAGTTAATTCGGCGAGAATAAGAAAAATGTGAGAAGTTCAAGGGCGTGCTGAGACATGAGATTAGGTCACGGATCTCGATTTTAGGGAAGCTGCCATATACAGTACTAGTTGACAGAGCTATGATTGCAGAGAGTGACATTGGGGTCGAGAGGAAGAAAAGAGCATCCTTTCGAGACAGCAGGAAGAAGGAGCGAGATGAGGTTTCTGATGGGAGACAGGGCAGACCTAATAGTAGACAGTATTCTCCGCAGCTGAGACACAGCGGGGTACCACCCAGAGTCACACAGAGTGCACCTCCTAGAGGACAGTTCCGTGGGGGTTGAATTGACCAGGTATATAGTAGAGGCACAATACCATATGTTGATCAGAGTGCAGCGAGTGTAGCATCTCGACCGACTAGCAAACGTTGATGCTATAATTGTGGTCAGGAGAGACATATCAGCACACAATGCAACAGGGCAAATAGATGTTATGAATGTCAGCATGTTGGAAATTTAGCTAGAGATTGTACCGTTGGTGATGGATCTTGAGGAGTTGATCAACCAGCAGGAGGAGCAGTGACAGCAGGACGTGGTTGAGGGACCAGTTCTGGTAGTAGTCGAGGGCGAGGCTCGGGTTTTCCACAGGGTAGAGGCAGAGGGACTCAGAGTGGAACATATGATGGTAGAGGACATGCATCTCAGGCATATACTACACCCGATGCTAACAGGGGATGAGTTTTCACCATGACGGAGTATGAGGTACATGATGATGGTGATGCTGTATCTGGTATTGTTCGAGTATCAGGTACATTTTTCCGAGCTCTTTTTGATACGGGTTCAACACATTCTTTTATTGCCACTGCTTGTATTCCTTGTTTGGGTAGTGTAGCGGAGTCCAACGGGATTCCTTTGATTGTGAGTCTTCATTCGGGGAAGGACATCAGGATAGATACAGTATACAGAGGATTGAGTGTGGAGATTTAGGGGAGACAACTCCCAGTTGTACTTTATCCATTAGAAATGGAGGACTTCAGTCTGATTTTGGGGATGAATTGGCTTACAGCTCATGGAGTTGTTATCGATTATAGCGGTAAGGAAGTGAGGTTTAAGTCAGATGATGGGGAGTTCAAGGTAGTCAGTGATTATAGTCGGGTTGTGGCACCTATCATTTCTGTTATGTCGGCTTGTAGAATGATCAGGCAGGGGTGTAAAGGCTTTTTAGCGACTATTGCTACAGTGGAGGAAGGTTGATCAACGCAGATAACAGATATTCCAATTGTGAGGGAGTACCATGATGTGTTTCCGGATGAGCTACCAGGATTGCCTCCACGTAGAGATCTAGAGTTCACTATAGATCTAATGTCTGGTACTGCCCCTATTTCGATAACTTCATACCGTATGGCCCCAACAGAAATTTGCAAGAGCTGTTAGATCGAGGGTTTATTCAGCCCAGTGTTTCACCTTGGGGAGCACCAGTATTGTTTGTGAAAAAGAAGGATGGAACCTTAAGATTGTGTATCGATTATTGCCAGCTCAATAAGGTAACGGTCAAGAACCGGTATCTGTTGCCTCGTATCGATGATTTATTTGATCAACTTCAGGGAGCCTCGGTGTTTTCAAAAATTGACCTTCGATCGGGATATCATCAGAGGAGGATTCGAGATGTGGATATTTTTAAGACTGCATTATGCACTAGATACAGACATTATGAGTTCTTAGTGATGCCATTCGGACTTACTAATGCACCTACAACATTCAAGGACGGCGACAGAGGTTCGGAGCTTCTTGGGGTTAGCAGGCTACTACCGTCGATTTATCTGAGACTTCTCTATTATTGCTGCCCCGATGACACAGCTGACGAGAAAGGAAGTACCATTTGTGTGGAATGGTGATTGTGATAGGAGCTTCCAGATTTTGAAGAAGAAATTGACTACTACACTGATACTCACTCTACCGTCTGGACTTGATGGATATGTGGTTTATACGGATGCATCGCATCAGGGGTTAGGATGTGTGCTGATGCAGCATGGGAGAGTGATTATGTATGCCTCGAGACAGTTAAAGACCCATGAGAAGAAGTATCCCACCCACGATCTAGAGTTAGTAGCGATTGTACATGCTCTTAAGATTTGGAGGCATTATCTATATGGTGCCAAGTGCGAGATTTATACCGACCACAAGAGCCTGAAATATCTTCCCACTCAGAGAGAGTTGAATTTGAGGCAGAGACGTTGGATAGAGTTCCTCAGTGACTATGATTGTACTATTAATTACCATCCGGGGAAGGCCAATGTAGTTGCTGATGCCCTCAGTATGAAGAACGTGGGTAAATTGTAATTTCTGAGAGCTAGACAGAAGATGTTTGATGAGATGGTTATGTTACGTTTAACCTTTGAGGTATCTGAAAAAGGTGGGCTTCTTGCTCATATGAAAGTTCGGGCTACACTGTTAGATAGACTCAAAACAGCACAAGACGAGGATGAGCAATGCAAGAAATGGAAAGCATAGGTTGCCGAGGGAGAAGTTACTACTTTCATATTCAGTTCAGATGATGTATTACTTTTTGGCGACAGAGTTGTGGTACCATCTACTAGAGCACTTAAGCATGAGATTTTGGATGAAGCTCATGATGCCTCGTATAACATGCATCCTGGGAGTACCAAGATGTATCAGAATCTGAAGAAAATATACTGGTGGTTGGGAATGAAGAGAGAGATTGCAGAGTTTGTATCTCGTTGTCTGGTTTGTTAGCAGGTCATGGCAGAGCATCAGCACCCAACTGGATTACACCAGCCTCTACTTATACCTGAGTGGCCATGGGAAAATATTGCGATGGATTTTGTAGTAGGGCTACCGAGGACATAGAAAGGCTACGATGCAATTTGGGTGATAGTGGACCGACTATCTAAGTCTGCTTATTTCCTACCGATTAGAGTTACATGGGGATCAGAGAGACTAGCAAAACTGTATGTGGAGCAGATTGTGTGGTTACATGGAGTTTCGACATCGATTGTATCAGATAGAGATGCCAGATTTACTTCTCATTTTTTGTAGGGTTTCCAGAAGTCTATGGGGTCAAAGATAACTATTAGCACATCATTTCACCCTCAGACTGACGGGCAGTCGGAGCTGACTATTCAGACATTGGAGGACCTACTGAGATCATGTGTATTGACTTTTTCTGGAGGATGGGATGGTCATTTACATCTGATAGAGTTTGCTTACAACAACTTCTTTCAGGCGAGTATCAGTATGGATCAATCTGAGGCATTGCATGAGAGGAAGTGCAAGACTCCTGTTTGTTGGGGCGAGATTGGAGATAAGCAAATTCATGGTTCAGACTTGGTAGATATGACATCTGAGATGATCAGACTTATCCGAGCTAGACTGTTGGAGGTGCAGAGTCGACAGAATAGTTATGCTGACCAAAAGAAGAAATGACCTTGAGTTCCAAGTGGGGGATAAAGTCTTCTTGAAAGTCTCACATTGGAATGGAGTATTGAGATTTGGCTGGAATGGAAAGTTGGCACCGCGCCATATTGGTCCTTATGAGATATTGGAGAGAGTGGGTAAAGTGGCATATCGTCTGGCATTACCACCGGAGTTAAAAATGATTCACAATGTGTTTCATGTATCAGTGTTGAAGAGGTACATACCAGATCATACTCACATCCTGGAGAGCCAATCGGTTGAATTGAGTGAGAATATGATTTATGAAGAAAAGCCCGTGAAGATTGTAGAGCGAAAGTCCAAGAGTTGAGATCCAGACAGATCCCCCTTGTAAAGGTCATGTGGACTAATCATCACATACAACAGGCGACTTGGGAAGTGGAACAAGATATGAGAGAGAAATATCCAGAGCTATTTGAGGATTGAGAAATTTCGAGGACGGAATTTTTTATAAGGTGTGTAGATTGTGATACTTTATCTTGGAGTTGTTATTTATTTAAAATTTAACTCACCATTATCTTATATTCATCCCTACCTTTTTGTTACCCACTAACACACATCAACAACTTCCTGGAAGTTTGCGGCACTTTTAATTACAACCGAGAAGCTGAAGAAGCAATGAGACTGCGTGTTTTTCCATACTCCTTGAAAGACAGAGCTAAAGCTTGGCTACATTCACTACCAGCAGGTTCCATAACAACTTGGAACACTTTAGCCACCAAATTTCTTGCAAAGTACTTTCCACCAGCCAGAACTGGAAAGCTGAGGAATGACATCACATCCTTTGTACAACAAGACTCGGAAACTCTCTACGAAGCTTGGGAAAGGTACAAAGATTTACTCCGAAAATGTCATCACCATGAGATTCCAAAATGGCTTCAAGTCCAAACTTTCTATAATGGTCTTTCTGGACGGATGAGAACCACAATCGATGCTGCTACTGGAGGAGCTTTAATGGCAAAAAGAGAAGATCAAGCCTGGGACCTAATCGAAGAAATAGCCAACAACAATTCCTTGTGGCCAACAGATATGCAAATTCATGGAGACTCTCAGCACTCAAAGCAACATTGGAGCCACAACTTCACCATATGGAGGAGCACCATAACCAAACCAACTTGAAGAGATGGTGAATTATTTCAACAATTTCAACAGACAAAGGAACAATCCATATTCCAACACCTACAACCCAGGGTGGAGGAATCATCTCAATTTTTCATGGAGCAACAATTCAGGGCAAAAGAATTTTCCACCACCTGGATTCCAGCAACAGAACAAAAGCCAGGAATTTGAAAAAGAACCAGAAATGAAAGAATGGATTGCAGAGATATTCAAAAAGCAACAAGCAGCATATGATGCTATGTTTCAAAGCCAATCTTCTTCTATCAAAGCATTGGAGAATCAAATTGGACAACTGGCCAATGCTCAAAGTTACAGACCGCCATGTAATCTTCCCAGCAACACAGAGCCAAATCCAAGGAACCGAGGGAATGAGTAATGTCAAGCCATCACATTGAAAAGCGGTATTGAAATCAACAAAGATGTTGAAATCAAGGCAACAATTGAGGAAGTTCCAAAAGATGCAGATGGAGGAAAAAAAAAGCAAAGGAAAAAGAAAAAGATCAGATCATTCCACCTCCACCTTTTCCTCAGCGTCTTCAGAAAAACAAACTGGACAAGCAGTTTGCTCGATTCCTGGAGGTGTTCAAAAAACTGCACATCAACATTCCATTTGCAGAAGCTTTGGAAGAAATACCCAGTTATGTAAAATACATGAAAGACATTCTTTCATGGAAATGGAGATTGGGAGACTACGAGACAGTAGCATTGACGGAAGAGTGCAATGCCATCATTCAGAGGAAACATCCCCCGAAGTTGAAAGATCTTGGCAGTTTCACTGTCCCATGCACCATTGTAGAACACCACAAATGGAAAGCCTAGAACTGCCAAAAAAAGATCGAATCAAGCCTTCGATTAAAGAACTACCACAGCTGGAGCTGAAATTACTTCCGAGCCATCTCAGGTATGCATTTCTTGGAAACTCTTCTGAATTACATGTTATTATTTCTTCTTCACTAACATTGGAGCAGGAAGAAAAGTTGCTGAGAGTATTACGAGAGCACAAAAGAGCCATTGGCTGGACTATAGCAGACATTCGAGGCATTAGTCCATCATTTTGTATGCACAAGATCCTGATGAACGATGAATACAAACCCACAGTGTAGCATCAACGTAGACTCAATCCAATCATGAAGGAAGTCGTGAAGAAAGAAATCATCAAATGGTTGGATGCTGGTATCACCTACCCCATCTCAGATAGCACTTGGGTGAGTCCTATGCAGTGTGTGCCAAAGAAATGAGGAATTACTATGGTCACCAATGAAAAGAATGAGCTAATTCCAACAAGAACAGTGACTGGATGGAGAGTATGCATGGACTACCGAAAACTTAACAAAGCCACGAGAAAGGATCATTTTTCACTACCATTCATTGATCAAATGTTGGACAGATTGGCGGGACATGAGTTCTATTGCTTTATGGATGGATATTCATGGTACAATCAGATTGCTATCGCCCTAGAAGATCAGGAGAAAGCCACTTTTACATGTCCATATGGTACTTTTGCTTTCCGCAGGATGCCATTTGGATTATGTAATGCCCCTGCCACATTTCAACGTTGCATGATGGCTATCTTCTCAGACATCCTGGAACAGAGTATGGAGGTGTTTATGGATGACTTCTCTGTGTTTGGAGACTCTTTTGACCACTGCTTGCAAAATTTGGAACGTGTGTTACAAAGATGCGAAGATACCAACCTGGTACTCAACTGGGATAAATGCCGCTTCATGGTGCAGGAAGGCATTATTCTTGGACACCAGATCTCACAAAAATGAATCGAGGTAGACAAAGCAAAGATCGAAACAATTGAGAATTACCTCCACCAACATCAGTCAAAGGGATTCGGAGCTTTCTTGGACATGCTGGCTTTTACAAGAGATTTATCAAAGACTTTTCCAAGATTGCTAAACCTCTATGCAATCTTCTGGAGAAGGATGTGCCTTTCAACTTCACTAAAGAATGCCAGGAAGCTTTTGAGATCTTAAAACAGAAGCTGGTTTTTGCCTCCATCATAGTAGCATCAGACTGGACCCTTCCATTTGAAGTGATGTGCGATGCTAGTGATTTTGTTGTAGGTGTAGTTTTGGGACAACGCAAAGAAAACATTTTCCACACCATTTACTACTCCAGCAGAACTTTGAATGAAGCTCAACTCAACTACACAACCACCGAAAAGGAGTTGCTCGCAGTTGTGTACGCTTTTGACAAATTCCGCTCCTATCTGTTGGGTCCCAAAGTGGTGGTCTACACAGATCATTCAGCAATCAAATACTTGATCATGAAGAAAGATTCCAAACCCAGATTGATCCGTTGGATACTTCTTCTACAAGAATTTGACGTGGAGATCAGAGACAGGAAAGGGACAGAGAACCAAGTGGCATATCATCTATCGAGGCTTGAGAATGGAGAAACAGCTGGCAAAGAACTGACAATCAAATAAACTTTTCCAGATGAACAACTGTTTGCCATGAAACAGCAGGATGTCCCTTGGTATACTGACTATGTCAACTTCATTGTATCAGGAAAATGGCCGTTGGAATGGACAACTCAGCAACGGAAGAAGTTCTTCAAAGAAGTCAAGCACTATGTTGGGATGAGCCATACCTGTTCAAACGCTGTGCTGATCAATTACTGAGGCGTTGTGTTCCACTGGAGGAGGTCAACAGTGTTTTGCAACACTGTCATTCATCACCATATGGCGGATACTTCAGAGGGAATAAAACTGCAGCAAAAGTCCTACAATCAGGTTTATTCTGGCCCACTATTTTTAAAGATGCTTATATTTTTGGTCTTCAATGTGACAGGTGCCAGAGAACATGGAATATTTTGAGGAGAAATGAAGGACCATTGCAAAAACATTCTGGAAGTAGAGATATTTTATGTGTGGGGTATTGATTTTATGGGACCATTTGTTCCATCATTCGGAAACCTGTACATCCTGGTTGCTGTAGACTACATCTCCAAATGGGTCGAAGCAATTGCACTGACATCCAATGATTCAAAAGTGGTGATCAAATTCCTGAAAAATAACATTTTCACTTGGTTAGGAACACCTCGGGCAATTATCAGTGATGGTGGCTCACATTTCTGCAATAGATACTTTGATGCACTCCTATCCAAATATGGAGTTACTCACAAGGTTGCCACTACTTATCATCCACAGTCAAATGGACAGGTTGAAGTTTCAAACAGAGAAATCAAAAGAATCTTGGAGAGAACTATTGGATCAACAAGGAGGGAGTGGTCAACAAAACTGGATGATGCATTATGGGCCTACCGAACAGCTTACAAAATACCCATTGGTATGTCCCCATATCGATTGGTGTTTGGGAAAGCATGTCATCTACCAGTTGAGCTTGAACACAAGGCGTACTGGGCACTGAAGAAGTTGAATCTTGATTCACAAGCTGCAGGAGAGAAACGACTTCACCAACTCAACGAATTGGAGGAGTTTCATCTACAAGCTTATGAAAATGCCATATTGTACAAAGAAAAGACCAAGAAATTGCATGACCGAAAAATAGTGCACAGACAGTTCGAACCAATGCAGCAGGTGTTGTTGTACAACTCAAGGTTGAAACTTTTCCCAGGAAAGTTGAAATCAAGGTGGTCAGGTCTTTTTGTGATCACTGAAGTTTTTCCATATGGAGCTGTTGAGTTACTGGATCCCAACACCAACAACACATTCAAGGTTAACAGTCAGCTTGTCAAGCACTACTGGGGGAAATCATTTGAGCGACAAAAAAAAAGTGTCACACTTTCAAATCCAGCCTAACGCTCGGGCATTCATGTCTAGCTGACGACGTTAAACTTAGCGATCGCAGGGAGACAACCCATGCAATTTTTGTTTATAGTGTGATTTGGTGTGATTTCATTTTGTGTGTTTAGTTTTCGCAGGTTAATTCATTTCAGGATGGAATAAGCTCTCGTAAATCTTCACAAGCAATTTCCTTCTCTCCCTCAAAAATCTCTGATGAAAGTCTACAAAGCTCGCTTGGAACGGATGAGACTACTGATGATCAAAGGTATTCCAGCTGACATTCGTTGGATTATTGAAGCACGGGTCTGATTGGCAGGTGAGTCTTCTAAATCTTTTATTTCACATCTGCCTGGTTTTGGAAGAAGCACCTATACAAAGAAATATAGAGCTAAGAAAATGGGTGTTTTTTACAAATGTGCACGCTGGAATTGCAATACTCATTGTCGTTCTTTAGGAATGGTGTCTGATAATCGCGAAGACAAAATTAAATTCATTAGGGATGGCTTGAGTAAGGAGTCTGTAGATGATATATCTTCAACTCTTGAGACGCATCCCATTGGATATGTTCATATAGCCATTCGCAAATTACATACACAATTCCAAAAAGAAAGACAACTGTTAAGTATCGAAAATCTGACTAAAAAAAAACCTTGTTGCCAATTTATAAGAAAATTGGATGGGAAGCTTGTCCCTGACGCATAGACGTCAATCAAGCCGCTACGTTTCTTGTATATATTATATCTCTTTGTCTTTTCCTAATAATTGTGATTTATTTTGTTGTTTTCTTTTATTTTCTCCAACAGGATCCAAACCTTTTTGACTATCACGATTTATTTTACTGTTACCTAATAATTATCATTTGGCAGGTACTAGTGCTATTATTTTACTCACCTTTTTCAGGTGTTAAAAATTCAACTCATCATTGCACTTTTGAAGACATCCAGAGTAAAACATGGAAGCCACTTCAAGAAGACGAGTTGAAAACATTTGTGTGTTTTGTGGTACTATTGTTGGTGATAAACCAGAATACATAGAAGCAGCACAGGAATTGGGTCGAGTCTTAGCTGCAAGAAATATGCACTTAGTATATGGCGGAAGCAA
Organism: Zanthoxylum bungeanum; assembly: GCA_019454045.1. Lineage (NCBI taxonomy): Eukaryota > Viridiplantae > Streptophyta > Magnoliopsida > Sapindales > Rutaceae > Zanthoxylum > Zanthoxylum bungeanum. The sequence continues at coordinate 16,990 of SKCR01031766.1, forward strand.
TCTTGGACTTATGGGGATCGTTTCAAAGGCTGTAGAGGAATGAGGCAGTCAAGTCCTGGGAATCATCCCAAAACCCTTGGCGGAGGCAAATCTTTTTGGACCATCAAACGGAGAAGAACTAATTATGCTAGGAACGACTAGTAGAAATGATTAACCGTGCTGATGCTTTTATTGCTTTTCCAGGTGGCTTGGGTATGGAGGAAATTTTTACAATGTTATCTTGGGCGAACTTGAACATACACCAGAAACTGCTTGGACTGTACAACGTTGAAGGATTTTATGATTTTCTTTGTGTATTTCTTGATGATGCCCGGAGAAATGGGTTCGTGACAAAACCTATGAAAGAACTCCTATTTACTGCCAGAACTGCTCCGGATCTAATTGACCAAATCTTAGCCTATGATCCACAAATTGACCCTATCATTTCAAAGATAAATTGGTCCGAGGACGATCGTGGTAAGAGACGTCGGATTAATCTGGATCTTAACTTTTAACTTTTCGTGTAGAATTTCAGCTAACTAGGTATTATCTTCTAAACTTTTCTTCTACTTTTTAAGACATTGGGGAAAATGTCTCATTTAGGTTTGGGGGAGGGAATTAGTTGATCAGTATCTTGTTTTAGTTGTGTGTTGTTTTTATTTTTAGTCAAAAAAATTTCGAAAAAAAAAATGAAAAATTTTCAAAAATTACAAAAAATTTTTGCATTTTTGTTTTTATTTTGACTAAAAAGGTGAAATTGGTGAGAGATAGCTATGTAAGGAGTTCCCATTCCTGAGACGTATCTCAAACCTATTTCGGAACAAGTTAATTTTTGTTTATTTCCTTTTGAATTATTTAATTTGTGAATTCTCCATAATACTGACTAAAATGGATCTTCATATGCTCAGTTGGCAGGTATTATCAACATGCATGGTAACATACATACATGAGTTGTAATTGAAAAGTTTGTAATATTCAGTGCTCTAGTTTAATTGGAGGAAGCATCTATGAAAAGCATTGGAGTAAAAAAAAACATCTGAGATCCGAGTTATTAAGTCTGTAGGGGTGTTTTAACACATAGTGCCCTAAAACCAACTGGTTTGGGAGTCACTGGCCCAAAGCTCGCTACATGGATCAAAGATACTGCAAAAAAATATATATCTAAGTCTGAGTAATTAAGTCCGTAGGGGGGTTTTTAACACATGGTGCCCTAAAGCCAACTGGTTTGGGAGCCACCAACCCAACACTCACTACATAGATGGAAGATATTGTATATAAATAAAAAAAAAAAATCAAAAATCAAAGAAAAATTATTCCATTGCTGCAAAAAGGTGTGAATTTTGATAAAACTTTAGGGCAAAGATATTACTCTCTTATCAACTGCACTTGTGACTGTTGTGGGCAAAAATGAGTTGATTAATATTTTGTCGGCTGTGCATATTGAGAATGGTAAATATAATCGGAGAATTTACTTATTCGGTAATTTAGAAAGAAAGAAAAAAACTAGTAACTTGGAGTATAAGTTTCACCAGATTAGTCACTAACTTCTTTATTCTCTTTTCTCTTGTCTTTTTGCTTTTGTGTGCATTAGTTTCACTACCTTTTTACTTGTGTAAAATATTTATGGGTATCATTGCTGTAAACCCTCACAAGACTACAACTCGTCCACTAGGGGTTTAAAGGCGTGTTGCATAAGCTCAATGCAACCGTGATTCCTACGAAAGTGGCTTAATTAAATTTTATTTTAAAGATGTTTATGTTATTTTATTCTATGTTTTGCTCGAGGACTAGCAAAATGTTAGGTTTGGGGGTGTGATGAGTGGTAAATGTATCACTATTTCCCACTCATTTAACCTAATATTTTGTATAGTTTCTTGAGTTTTGCGAATATTTTGATGTGTTTTGTGTTATTTTGTAGATAAATAAAGTTTCAGGACATTCTAAAGGTGATTTTGGGCCAAAACAGTGAAAAAGGACAAAAAGGGCAAAATGGTCATTTCGCGCATCACGACGCTTAACTTGCGCCGCACCATGCTAATATGTGTCGGGGATACATTTCAGAATCTGAGAAGTTTGACTTTACTAACTTGCGTCGTGCCACGTGTCAACATCACAGCCGATCTGCAAACATGCACCGTGACACGTGTCATCATCATATGGTGCCGACAATCGCCATCGCCATGTGTCAACCACGTCATCGTCCATATCAGAAGTAGACCGAGTCAACTCGCCACGTCAGTGCCACATCATCATCAGCCAATCACAGCGTGCCACTTGTCGTAATCATATGGTGCCGACAATCACTTTCGCCAAGTGTCGCCATGTCAGCGCAATTATTCAGCTCCCAATCACAGCGTGCCATGTGTCACCTTATCCACTGCCACATGTCGAGCTCTCGGCATTCCATGCCGCTAATCACGAGTGTCGCGACGCGAGCTTCACGTCACGACGCGCGCACCTTGCCGAGGCCTATAAATTCAGCTCATTTTTCTGAATTCTCTGATGTAAATAGGGAGTTTTATATATAGTTTTCTTTAAATTTCAGTTTTGTAATTAATTTTAATTACGTTCTGTAATAATAATTTACTTTCTTTACTTTTTCAGTTTTTACTATTCAACATGAGGAGGTAACTTTCCACTGCTAGAGTGATAGGTAAAACTTTTATTACTGCTATTTAAATTAATCTCCCTAATTATAATATATTCAATATTTAAAATTTGACTTAACAAGGATACTGCTATATTGACCGGTTGGTAATTGATATTAAATTGGTTTTAATTTGACAAAGCATGGATACCGCCTGGTTGGTCGGTTAGTAATTTCCGCCTATATGGCTGGTTTATGGACTTAATTTGACTTAATGAGGTTACCGCCTATATGGCTGGTTGGTAATATCACACAAGTTAATATATTATATTAAGGGAGATATCTAAAATAATAGTGATAAAAGTAGATCCTCTAGCCCTAGTATTTTCTTTTATTGTAATTTTCTTCATTTACTTTTCAACATTTTATTTTATGTCTTTTACTTTTAAGTTTGTACTAGCCTTAGTTATGCTTCGTAACTAAGTTAGTTATCTAGGGTTATGATGACTTACAATATCACTGGTTTATAAGGGGTTATTTTATAGTTTGGGTAATTTAAAGGTTTACATATTAAGTCTTAAGCTTAATGCGTCTTGTTAACTGGCCATTAATAAGATTGATCTGGTTAATCTAAAATAAACTTGACAAAGGAATTTTAGGTTTTAGCCTTAGACTTAGTAGCCCACGATCTTCCTTGAGGATAGATAACCTTTTAATAGATTTCCTTACAGGATAGACATATACCTGTCGGGCGGGGGTAACCACAATTGGAACTTAATCTTAATGAATCCAGGTAATTTGGTTGGCATAGACATATGGTTCAATTGGGTTATACTGGGTATTTGCATCTGACCATCGACAGAGGCTTTTGCATAATTTCGTGTTCCAGGTTAGTAAACCGATATATTATACAAACATAAAATAACCACTTCATTTTTAATTAGATATTGGAAGAAATCACAACCCTGGATAGTTTTATAAATTTGAATTTTCCTCAACCTATTTTTGTGTAATTTTATTCACAGGTTTTTTTAAATTTAGAATCATCATCATTTCAATCAATCAATCAAATTGTTAGATACTAGTAATCATTTGACCTCATTAAATTAATAGATTAGGTATTAAGTCCTCGTGGGATCGATACTTTTTATACAACTTGAATGATATGTGTGCTTGCGTTATACGCGTGTGATTACGCACCGGTCAAACACTTATTTGGGATTTTATTTGATTGCATTTTATGGAATATGATTTTTTCTTTGCGAATTTTTGAGTTCAATTGCATGAAATATTGGTGCTCGAGCTGAAGTGATTCGCGGACCCCTTTCTAAGGTTGGGCCCGCTCTAGGGAGGGGGTCGTGACATCTGCAACAGAAGAAGTTCTTCAAAGAAGTCAAGCATTATGTCTGGGATGAGCCATACATGTTCAAATCTTGTGCTGATCAATTACTGAGATGGTGTGTTCCACAAGAGGAGGTTAAAAGTGTCCTGCAGCATTGTCATTCATCACCATACGGCGGACACTTCAGCGGGAATAAAACTGCAGCCAAAGTCCTACAGTCAGGTTTTTTCTGGCCCACTCTTTTTAACGATGCTTACTTATTTGCTCTTCAATGTGATAGGTGCCAGAGAAATGGATATATCGAGGAGAAATGAAGGACCTCTGTAAAACATTCTGGAAGTGGAGATATTTGATGTATAGGGTATTAATTTTATGGGACCCTTTGTTCCATCATTCGGAAACCTGTACATACTAGTTGCAGTAGACTACTTCTCCAAATGGGTTGAAGCAGTTGCACTACCATCAAATGATTCAAAAGTGGTGATTAAATTCCTTAAAAAGAATATTTTCACTCGCTTTGGATCACCTCGGGCTTTTATCAGTGATAGAGGCCCACATTTCTGCAACAGATACTTCGATACACTTCTATCCAAATACGAAGTTACTCATAAAGTTGCCACTGCCTACCATCCACAGTCAAATGGACAAGTTAAAGTTTCAAACAGGGAGATCAAAAGAATCTTGGAGAATAAGCTTGATCTTTAGTTAATTAAGATGTATCATTAATAAACTATCTAGAAACAATATTTTAAATATAAGTGTCATCAATAGGCAATACTAGTAGGTTAAAGAATTCTAAACCCCCCTTAAATAATCTGAGATGTTAGGACTTAACGAGAGAAGTTCATAAGTAGTTGAAATCTAGTAAGGAGAATATAGATAGCTAAGTAGTTAAGTGATGCGGAAGAATATTAAGATCAAGTTGGACAAGTGGTGCAAAATAAGTGTTGAGTACAAGTATGGAGACTTCGATATTTTTTAGTATGAGTCAATGGTACCAACTAATAAGAAACTGATCAAGTCAGATGATTATTGGACTTACTTAAAAATCTAGGGAAAGAAATTTCCTGGAGATAAGGAATATTAAACACGGCTAAAGGTCCAGAGATATAGTAGATAAGAATACCCAGCAAAATATTTATGAAACAAGGGCGAGGTAATACTTCCCAGTAAAGAACCTAAGGGGATATTCACTAAAGCCACGAACTATTAAGTAGCTTACCCAAGTACGACATGAAGTATGATACATGTGTTTGAAGATAGAGAATACCAATGCCTATTAGATAAGTGGTAAATATTCAGTCGGGTAGAGATTTTCGTTGTTAAGTCAAATGGAATCTCTAATGACACAGTATAGTTCCTGCAGAATAAGCACACGGAAGATCGTCGGGAAGTGGTGTTTAAATGGGTGAGACTAAGGCAATGAGCATATAGTCAATTTAAACTGATAGCTGATAAGGAATCTATGATCCTGAGATCTATGATAAAAACCCAAGTTTAAAGAGGATTCGAGGACGAATCCTATTTAAGGAGGGAGTATTTGTAACGACCGATAGTTTTTACTATTGTTGCACTATAGAACTGTGACATCGCGGAGCAAGTATTACATAATATAAATTATGTCTGAGTATATACATATATATTTATACATTCATGGAACAACTTTGGAGATAGATGGTAAATTTTTCGAAACTGCGATGCGAAATTCTACAATGTTCTATTTCGGACTACCCATGGTATTTGGGCCATAACTTTCTAATAAAAACTCCAACTTTTATAAATTTTATATCGCCGGAAAGCTGAGATCGAGATCTACAACTTTTACGTTGAATATTTTTCCAAATACAAACCAAAAATAGGCTAAAAATGCAGATTAAAAATTTAGATCAATAGTAACCGAGGGCATTCTAGTAAAATCCATAAACTTCTACACTCTTCTTTTTTTTTTAAAGGACAACTATAAAATGGGTGCACTATTCATAAATTCATAAGTTTGGAAACAGAAGAAGAAGAAAACGTGAGAATAAGAGGGGGAAGAAGAAGAATAAGGGAAGAAAAAGAAGAAAATTGAAAAATGAAAAGAAGAAAGGAGAAGCAAGAGGTTTGGCATCCATGAAACCTTAAATGAGGAAGAAAACAACAAGGAAATGAGGTAAGGGCCTTTGACCCAAATTTTGGATTATGGATTTTTGATGATAAAATACTAGATGGATGATAGAAGCATGTTAGAAATTGTTTTTAGTAGCATAACATGTGCAGAAATTGATTGAAACCTTTATGTTTGAATTAGTTAGGAATATGAGATTAAAGTGTTAAAATGGGTTTAATCAAATGGATTATATGAGATAGATTAGAAGTTGATTGTTGTTGAGATGATGATTTAGTTTATGTAGAATCGAGGGTAATTTGATGTATTGAGCATTGGTTTTTAGTATGGGAATGTTGGGGTTTTGCATTTGGGTGAATCGAAGTTGAAGAAGAAAAACAGAATCCTAGAAACTGTTTCACGTCTTGACACCGAAGGATTTTGCATCGTGACGCGAAAGAGTAAAATTTGGGCACGACTCTGGTTGACGCGCGTCGCGACGCGTGTTAAAAATATTGCCCAAATCAGTTTTAAGCCATCCCTGTTCCATTCTAGCATGTTGAGGTCACCTTATAGGTCTCGAATTAGTTCGTACACGTACTTTACATCAAGACACAAGCATGATAGCCTTGTAGATAAAACATATCGATGTATTAATAAGCTTAGCTAAGTTTCGAAGCTCATTTTACTACGAACATACTAATCAAGTTTCCAATAGTAGATTATTCACATGAACCAAAATCTTCTTCGATGAGAGAATTCAGTGTCTGCCAAATTCCAAAAAGAGTTAGTGGACTATTTTTCTCAGAACTAATTTTTTTTAATAGTTTTTGAATTCAGACTTATTTTTCAAAAGCATATAGGGCGTTAGAACGAATTTTATTACATATATTTTTAATGATCCAGAAAGATTATTTTCAGCATGAGTTTTGAGTTATAAATGTTTTCAAACATGAGATTTGTGTTTTCAGTTCATGAGGAAAAACCCACCCCAGTATGTAACTTGATACAATGTGGAATTGACGGACAGAGAACATATGCACATGTAGAAGATTGAGGGGACGGCGATATATAAAGCCCCTAGATCCTAGTTCACGGATAGGGGGACGGTTATACGTAATGCCCCTAGACCTTAATTTCAGAGTCAGGTAGTAGCATGGATCAGCACTACCGGCTCAAATTTAGTGGCTTGGGGGACGGCGATACATAACGTCCCAAAGTCATGGATTTGCACTTCTGGCTCTAGATAGGCGTATGAGGGGACAATGATATGTAACGCCCCTATATGTCAAGGTTTTCAGACACAGATCAGTTTACAGTTATCAGATTTTTAGAAACAGTGTTCAGAAACCAGATTTTTGAAATAGTTTTCAGAAACCAGAGCTTTAAAAAACAGTTTTCAGAAAAATAAGTTTTGTAAACGAGATTTCAGATGAAGATTTCAGAAAAGAGTTTGCATATAAAGATATTTCTGGAACTTTGGTTTTAGAACCAAAATCTTTTATATCAATTTTTCAGTTTATCGTCCACTCACTTAGATCGTACGACGATCTAACCCCCCCACTCCTAGTTTTCTGTGGTTGCAGGTAATCTTGGAGGGCAAGCTCGAGAAGACGGATACTGATGCAATCACTAGGGTTTGGAGTCCACCAGTACAAGTAAGATAGAGTGTGAGTCAGTCAGAATCAATTAAAAGTTATGTATTAGTCTTTGTCTTTGAGGCGATCATTGTAAAGTATGTTTTTGAGTTTTCAATTTCAGACGTTGAGTTTGTGTGTATTGACTTTGAGTTTGGGCTACGGTCCCACACATAATATAATCAATTAAAGAAAAGAATATTAGTATATGTTTAAGGGTAGAAAGTCAGAGGCTTATGGGGTTAATACGACCTATCCTCTGCCGGTAACATCTCCCAGATTGGGGATGTTACAACGCAAGACCAAATTCTAGTCTTTGGCATCATCCTTTTTACTCAATCTTCTTAACACTAAAACTATATCTTCAAACAAGCAATTAACTTCATCCATCTCCAAAATAAAATCAATATATTCTTAATATCAAATCATATCCAACATATCATATAACATTATCAAGCAATCTTTACATTTCTAAATCTCAAAACCCCTAATTTGATTCCTACATCAACATCATCTATTTCCATACTTATTAACCAATTAATCATCATCATACTCAAGCTTTCAACACACTAATATTATCAAATTACTAAAGCTCAAATATTTCAACTTGGGTCATAATTTTCTTACCTCTCTTACTTTGATTTTTCTTCATCTTTAAAACCCTTCAAGGAGGCCTATGTTCTTCCTTGCTTCATCTTCTTTCTTTCTTTTCTCTCTTTTATTTCCTTTTCTCTCTTCTTCTTCTTCTTCTTCTTCTTCTTCTTCTTCTTCTTCTCCTTGGGACAAATTCATAATTTCAGAAATTCTGGAAAAAAATGAAATTCTGGAAATTTTTGGGCCAAAGTGTAATCTGGAATTAGGGGCTGTTTCATAATTTCTAAAAGTGTTGGGGTCGTTTTGTAATTTCCAAACGTATAGGGGCTGAAATATAATTCAGTAAAGTATTTGTATTAAATTATAATTTCAGATTTATAGTATCCTAATCTGATTAGGATTGATAATTTTGTTTTAATTAATTTAATTAAATAAATAAGGATAATGATTGTTTATTTAGGATAGATTAAAATTCATATTATAATAGGATTCAATTTTATCCTATTAATTCTAATTTTATTGGAATTAAAACAACTTAAATCAAAAGGCTATAAAATAAGCCCCTTCCTAGTAACGTGAGATGACAAGCAAATTGGAAAGAAATTTTATGCCTTTCACATATGAAGCAAAGAAATAAAATGGAAAAATTTAAATTTTCATTAAGCAAAATTTCATATACTCCCAAAATTCGATAAACCCTAAAATAAGTATATTTTCTTAAGCTAGCACTAAAGAAATTACACTGACATAATATTGGATTTGAGAGATACAAAATCCTTAACTCTCTATTTTGTGTGGATACCGTTGGAGGCCAAACGTGTCGGTGGCTCTGAAGAAAATGTACATTTGTATTTATGTTTTATAAATAAATATTGTCATGAAGCATGAAAATTAATAATGATCTTATATTGGAAATTTATGTTTAAAATTGAAAAATTTTAATTTTCCGCCGCATATGTATGCTAGATTTCCAAAAGTGGTATAGTAGCCTAAATTAATTTGCATGCTTTTGATATGATTTTATGTATATTGTTAAGATTATGTTCAAATTTATGGTGCATGATAAATTTGAGACTAATTGAAATTTGATTTAATTAAGAATTAAATCAGATTAATAAAATTAAATATATGTAAATTTATATACACAGCAAGACACTGTTCTTCAAAATTGAAGAACAACCTTTTGTTACTCTACTACCAGCAGCAGCAGAGTCTGCTGCTGGTACAAGCATGACGTTGGTGCGACGTCATGTGATGATGTCAGCGCGATGTCATGTACAATAAAGTATGGTCGTTGACGTCAACATACAAGATGCTGACGTCAGCGGACGATATCCAGTATATAAAAAAGAACAAACAAACTTAATTTACAAAAAATAAAAGGAAAAATTTTAAAATAAATTTGATTTATATTAATAATTTTATTTTATTTCAATAATTTATCCTAATACAATTAAATTTTATCAAGAGATAAAATTCTAATTGGATTATGAATTTATCTCTAAAATAAATTTAACTTAAGTAACCTAATAAGATTAGGATACAAATTAAATTTGAATGATTTCTAATTTAATTAAAAATCTAGAATTCAAATTTAAATAGGATACATCAAATCTCAAATAAAGGAAATTGTTTCCTATTACAATATTGATTCTAATTATACAATTTTAATGAAGATTAAAATTATATTCTGATAAGATTATGATAAAATATTTAAGTCCCATAAATAATTGAACATAATAAAATAATCTTAACTTTATAAAATTTTGGGGTTGTGAAGCTTATGTGAAGCAATCGCCTGCTGACAAGCTAGAAACAAGGTCAATTAAATATAAATTTGTGGGGTATCTAAAAGAAACAATGGGATACTACTTCTACGATCCAAGTGAAAAAAAGATGTTTGTTTCACGAAATGTTATTTTCTAGAGAAATAGTTTCTTCTAAGAAAAGATAATAGGAGTAGACTGGAACTTGATGAAGTCCCAGAACCATCAAATGACATTGAATTACCTTCAACTCGCAAAAGATTGGTAGTGGAACAACCACAAGTTCAAAAACTCCAAAAGTCTAGTAGAATACAACATGAGCCAGGAAGATATAGATCTATCATGGAAGGTAACATGATGTATTTATCGTTGAGAACGATAATCCTACTAGTTATACAGAGACAATGTAATTACACCCAAAAAGTACTTGCGGTTATCGCAGTATAGTTGGGGTGTCAATTCCTCGGAGAGATGGTTATAAAGAACTGATTTACTTAAACAAAACATTAGCTCTAACATGAAGTACACACCACCGTCAATACGAATCTCCTCGAGTCGAGTAGCTTATGTAATCATTTGACTATAGGATATCATTGATTTTTTGTGAGATCTTCCACACTTTGATGTCATGTATGTCAGGAATCTTTCATGGTCTTGCCTCTAGATGTTCTTTGGGAGTGGACCGATGCACTCGTTAATTAAGTGCGAATAGAGATAGGATTTGTCGTCTCATATGTGTATCATAAGGGGTTTAGGTATCCGTTTGAGTAGGTCACGATTCTTAATACTTTGGCCAAAGCCGATCACCTAGGGTGGATCGCATCAGTTGTAAAGAATCGTGGACATATCGACATGAGATGTGCACCTCGAAAACTTGACGGTGTATTCTATATTTCCTAAGCACAACTCGAATAGCCTACGACGGAGGGATTGATAAACATATATGATGACCTCGACTTGTTATAGTTCAGAAAATTCATTCGTGTTCTTCGCAAATTCGGAGGTGGCCGAATTACGTACATATTAGCTAAGTTTATATGAAAAACGTGTCTGAACTTAGAGAGTCCCAATATGAAGTGTACTTGTTGAGCACTTGGGTAACCGATTAATTTTGATAAAAGATAATATTCGATAATATTAATTATCAACTAAGATAATCAAGTGTTACTAGATAACATTGATTATTTACTTTGACCTAATTGGATTAATTCAATATTTACAGAAGGGCTATGTCGTAATTTCATAATTATCTCTACCATTTGAGGATATTATGGTAATTGCAAATATGTAATTATAGATGTTTTTTGCTTGATTTAATTGGATTAAATCAAAGTGACAAAAATTGTACTAATCCATTTCCTAATCTTTGTCTTGATTTAATTGGATTAAATCAAAGTAGTAGACAAAGGTGATTAGTCACACCTAATTATTCATATTTGGATAAATTGAATTAAGCCCACCTAAAAGTTGATTAAAACTTTTATTAATTAAAAATTGCCTAAGATTTGCTATAAATAGCAAGCTTTAGGAAGGTTTTAATTAAGCTAAGCATAAGCAAAATGAGCTTGAGAATTCTAAGCTTGTGAAAGCAAAATACAAGTAATTCTTGGAGAAAATAGCCTAAGTTAGAGAAATATTTTAGGAAGCTTTGGAAGTTCTCTACAACATTTCATCTTGGAGAAATCAAGATTTAATCTTGAAGTGAAGCTTGCTTGCATTGGAATCAAGATTGTGTTGGACAATTATGACCCATAGCGTCACTATTTGTACAGATCATGGTGTTGTTGTACAAATTAACTATGTGACAAAGGAGATTGCACTCTTATCATTTGTGATTAGATCACTAAGATATATAAATGATAGGAGGTCTTTATGATTTGTTCCTGGATTGAGAATGATATGAGACAGTATCAGTCCACGAAGGATAAATCATTAAATATCCATAGTCAGAGTATTATTGAGATTGGACATCGATAAATACGTAAAAGACTAGTATTACACTTGTGCGCGTTGTGAGGGCACAACAGCATAGTTCTCATATATTTGGGTATAGGATGCTCATGCAAGTGTAATATGAGGTTGTGTTTTACCAATGGTACGGGAAACAGCTTCGCTCTGGATAGACCCCCTCGGAATTCCATTGGTAGTATGACTATGTGTCTATGGAAGTCCGAATTCAGGGTAGGTGTATTTGGTCTTAACCTGAGACTTGCACCGCTAATATTTGCGACAATCAATATACTTTGGTTGTGGTTGTCCAGGGCTTTAACAGGTTCTGTGTATGCCTCTGCTGGGTATATTGAGAATCGTAGTGTGTTGGGTGTGATGTCAAGACGAAAGTATCACTCCAGTCATATGGAGATGATGATCGCGTAGGGATACAGAACTGGTTCTCTAAAGGGTTGCAACCATCAGGATAATATGACTTGGTCATGATTATCCGATATTAAAAAGACTAGTTGCTCGTTATCCGATATATGTTTCGTACGGGGAAGACATTGTACCAGCCCCAGGCCTTGCATGTGATCATCCGATACTGGATCGAAATACGCAATACTACGTATACTACGTCTGATATAGATCCTTATTCCTGTAAGGATATTTCTGGAGAATTGGGTAGGCATGGCGCTTTGCTAGAAGCCAACCTTGTCTTGTAAATCGGTATAAACGTAGTACTAGGTACTTACGTGTTCGGATAGTCCGACGACCGAATTTACTGCCAATATATCAGGGGATCATGGGTCGCTTCCCGAAGATTCATCGATGACGTATGACTCACACTTTTATTAATCCGGGATTAATTAGAAGAGAGAGAAAATTAATCTGGGATTAATTACGGAGATATTTTATCTGGGATAAAATATCAATTAAAGAGAGATAACGGTTAATTTGGAATTAATCGATTAATTAATATATTCGATATATTAAACGAAATTGGATTTCGACGCGGAATTAAAATTAGATTTTAATTCGGGCGAACTAGTTAATTTAGAATTAATTCGTTAGCGACGTGAATAGTGACTTCGCTTGGCGTAATCATTTAATTGCGTCGCAATGGAAATTCGTTAATTTGGAATTAGCGAAACCGAGCCCGGGATTATTTGCGAGCGCATTCACATTTCGAATTCGAGTGCGGCACGCAAGTCAAATCAAGCATCAAATCACTAGTCGCATCAAGCGTCAAATCATCAGTCACTTTGAGTGATGTGACAACTTGTCACTTGATTTGATTGATTGATGGATTGATTGATTGATGTTGGTGGTTGGCTTTAATGGCTTGACTTTTGGAAAGAGAAAATTAATTAATTAATTTTGGAAATTGATTTGTGTATTTGATACCCAAAATAGCCAACAACCACACTCACTCTTTTTCTTCCTCTCTTCTCTCTTCTTCACGCCCATGGAGGGCATTTTTCTGGTTCTGTTTTCTGGGAAAACTGTGAGCTAGAGGGAAGCAAGTGTTTGATTTTTGTGGCAAAAATCATAAGAGCTAGCACTCCGAGAGACATGCGAAGGTGATAAGGAAGTCCACCCATGAGCCGGGAATCATTTGACGAAGCTTGGAGCTTGTTCAATGAGCACCAAAACCAAAAATAGAGGAAGGCAGAACTACCACTGCCGTGACTTCAATGAGCAAAAAACAGATTTTTATTGCCTCTAGTGTCGCTCAACCGCTCAATTTGAGTATTCCGCAACTCCTCGTTGTATTCGCACTTATTTTCAATGCTTGAAATGATCTTGGGATGATTAGTATTCTCCAACAATGGTATCAAGAGCAAGGTTAAGCATGAAAATATTTTAGGGCTTAAAATTTGGGTAAAAATGTGTTTGAGCATGATTTATGAAATTGGATGAATGAATATGTTTAAATGTGTTTTAATTGAGGATTGATTGGATCAATTTGTTGAAAATTTGTTTGGAACATTTTTCCCCAAAATTTCTTGCTTGGCCGAGAATGTCAATGTGCTCTATGTTTTGGAATTTTTTGATTTGATGATCATTAGATGACTTGAATCAATTAGGAATGTTGATTTAATATTGATTATGGATTCAATTGGACTGAAATCGAAATCGATTTAAAATTCCCTATGATTGCCGAGAATGATATAGCATGTTTGGGTTTGATTTTTGTTAAATTGTGTTGGACATGATTTAATGATGAAGAGCATGATTAATTAGGCTAATTGATGTTTGAGAAATGTTAATTGGATAATTAATTGTGTAATGCACTTTGGATAATTAAATCTGAAATTGGATTTTGTAATTTAATTATGTTGGGCCTAATTTTGGAAATTGGACTCTTAAAGTTGTTATTGGGCTTATTGGGCTTGGTTGTACTAAGTTGGGTTTAGACTAAATTGATTGGATCCAATTAGGCCCAAAACCGCTTCCATAAAGCCCAAATGCGACTAATGGACCTTTAAAGTTTAATTGGGCCTAATGGGCCTAAATTGATTTCTGGGCTTATGGGGTAACTCCCGGATTGGACTTTGGTTATTGGGTTCGACCCGAGCTGACCAAATGTCCACGCCTTAAAGAAATTAATTAAAAGCCCATTGGACTTTAATTAAATTAACGTTGGACGTTAATCGGGCTTTGAGACCCGTAACGATTGAATTTGGAATTTAAATCGTAAAAGGTTTATTAATAAAGTGTAGTATTTAATTTGGAATTAAATAGCGAATTAGTATTAAATACAAATTGAATTGGATTTAATTTTATAGTTTAATTTCATTCGAGAATTCGTACTTTGAGTACTTATTCACAAAACGAGTTTGACTCGAGCAAAATCAAATCGTTGTTTGAACATTGGATGGTCACTAATTATCAGATTAATTAATTTGATTAGATTGATTGATAACATGCTTGTGTGAATACATGGTTGTGATGCATGAATAATATATATCGGATGGATATTAGATGCGTGGAACAATTTTAGAAATTGTTGTAATAAATTTGATTTATTAATTGGACCTGCGTGTCCAGCCTTATTACCTCCTTATTCTATGTATTCTCTTCTCACCTATTCCCCTCAATGTAAATGAGGTTTCTTTAGAAGTATAGTGAAACGGGTAGAAGAAATACAATGTGCTAGAGGGAGAGAGAAATGGAGAGATTTGATCTAGAATCATTGTGTAAAGTATTCATCCGCATATCATTATTATTTATTCATATGCGCTTTATTATGGGTTTAGAATGCATGTTTAAGGGTGTATGATGATGAGACCTTAACAAAGATAATAAATTGGTTGCCAATTTGCACACGAAAAACCCTCGCAAAATATTAAGCATTTTTCCTTCCATTGAGTGATTCTTACTCAAGATCTAAGACTGGCATTGGCTTGTTGGCCAAAGTCAAGGCCTTTGTCCGTCGAAGATGTGTTTGAATCATGAGAGCTTTGTTCCATATTGGTGTCTTGTCCAAGTTGTGGTTTGTTGGCCAAAGTCAAGACCACTTCTTGTCCATCGACATTGATTACGAAGCTTTCCATGGTCAATGGGTCGCGCTTAACTGGGATCACTAAGTTTGTTGTGCCAAAGCCAAGGCTTAGTTGATTCAGAGGAAAAAGGTTAGGCAATACATTGGATGTATTGGCATATATAAGATATATGTTTCGGACTTGGATGTCCCCCTACTGGATCTAGGAATTGGATTGCATCCAATTGATCTTAGAGATCTACCCAGTTAATTATCATACAATTTGTTGGCCAAAGTCAAGATTGTGTGATATTTAACGGGATCCTAGCCCACTAGGAAACACGGTTTCCCGAGTACTCGACAGAGGGTTAGAGGCTCGCTGAAAAATAGTGGGAGGCAAGAATTGAATTTGCAATATTCGTTTAATTACTTGCCATACGCGCTCAAATCAAATATCATTCGTCAAATAAATTAAATGTTAGTTGGACTAATATTTAAATCGTTGTTTTAAAACAGTTGGACTGTATTCAAACTATTCATTTATATTTAATTATATAATTGGATTATAATAATCAATGTATTTGATTTATTAAAAGTATAGTTGATTAATATAGTTGGACTATAATAATCATTATAATAAATAGTACCTAAATCGTTGATTAAATAGTTGGACTATTAAAATCCAGATAAAATTGAAAGATTGACATTTAAAACATAATCCTGGGGAAAATGTATTTAAATGGTTTAATTTTTCAAATTAGGAATTAATTTCAGGATGGTCCTGGAAACTAATAAGTTACTTTATTTGATAAAATAACATATTAGGCATAAGCCCGGAGTTAAGCAATAGTAGAGCATAATCTTTGGAAGATTCATGTAATGATAACTTTAGTGCTTAATCCATTAAGCTTGTCACAGTACACTCATTAATTTCTTAATCAGAACTAAGGATTAGATCCTTAAAGTATGATAATGAAATTGAAGGATCTTCAAAGATCTATCTTTAGATCTAAGAAGTACTAAATTGCAATTAATAACTCTTGGAGGGTTAATGATGTAGGAAACGCTTTCCATCGCGCAGAGGAAGCGATTAGGCTCACGGATTGAACTTGAAAAAATTTTGTGCTCTTTCATTTGCTTGGCCGAACCACACCAGTTGATTCACTGATTTTTTGGACAAAATCTCAGCTCCGGAATAGCCCCAAAACAGTCCCCGAACAGCCCTTGAACTGCAGTGAAATAACGGACTGTTTTGGACACGTTATGGTTAGTTCGTTTATAATTTTTCTTTTATACTTATGGTTAATTCGTTTCATTAAACAAATCAACCACTAGTCTCCCATTGCTCTTGAAATTCGGCCAAGGGGGGGATTAGGAATCCTTGTTTTATTTTGTTTCCAAAATAAACAAATCTTACTCCCTTTAGGACTCCAAATTTTCGGCCAAGGGAGATTTAATTTGGATTTGATTTTGTTTCCAAAACAAACAAATCATATCCCTAATATGACTCCAAAAATTCGGCCAAGGTAGGGGACAATTAGGATTTGATTTTGTTTCCAAAACAAACAAATCATATTCCTTATCCAATAAGGAATCCTACCTTGGTAATAATCCTTAGCCTTATTAAATTATATCATATATAATTTAATGTCTAATTTAATAATTATCATATATAATTATTAATACTTTATATTAACTTTTAATATAAAGTCTCATTTGTGCTATAATTATTATTAATCATATTAATAATATTTATTCCTTTTGTGAGTATATAATTGGACCATCCAATTATATAGCTCCGCTATAGTAAATCGAGCTAGCACGGGGACCAAGTGGACCTACGGTTCTGAGCTCCAATAATCTCGAAATATTAATTAAGCTCTTAATAAATTACGAATTATTAACTCCGAGTTATTCCACTAAAAACCCGAAGTTGCACTCTCGTCGCCGTAGATGAAATATAAGGCCGAACAAAGTCGATGTCCACCGATATAGTCATTGCATACGAATTGATCCTTCACGAATATCTCGTAATTAGAGCCGGGTCATAATGTCCGTTATACCCCTCTAATTATTTTATCTTAAACCATTGATTCTCTAACGAACGATTCATTCATAACTGTTATGAATATTAATCTTTCTATTCGTAATAGAAATACTTGAGTGCTCTAATCGTTCAAGTACCGAATCAACCCTTAAGAGAGATATTCATCTACTTCTCATAAGAATGACTGAATTCCAGGTCTATGTAAAATGTTCCCAGCTACATAACAGATTATGCCCCCAAAGTACGTAGTTATTGGTTGGGATTGCTACAAAACCTCACCTTTGTAAATCAAAGGACACAACCCGTTATGCAGGAGTTCGTAGTATACTCAGGATTAAGATCAATTAATATATGACCATCAAGAAGATCGAAATGACTTTCTTTGTTTAACGGATATTATAAGAATGTCATTTCTATCTAGGCCCAGTCATGTATGATCACATCATATAAGGTGCCTCCATTCTCATGTCTCTACATGGACGATCCGGATTAAGATCGTCATCCAAATATAGAATGGACCGCAGCTATAGATAAACCATAAACAAAGTACCCATTTGTTGGCTCTCTATGGACTATTTAAGATTACTAACTTCAGTCTTAAATCCTCTGGTGCAAGACGTTCATACACCAAGTCTGAAGGTACATAAGTAATCTACGGTATTTATGAAGATATACAATATGCGATATTGAACAAACAATTAGATAAATGAATAATGCATCCTTTTATTTCTAAACACATGAAGCCGTTTACATCACATGTAGCTCTAGGGCATACATCCCAACAATCTCCCACTTGCAATAGAGCAAATGGGACATGTCTCGCAAACCTATACCATCTAGGTGACCATCAAACACTTTAGCCGGTAAGGTCTTTGTAAACGGATCAGCAAGGTTCTCTGCGGATGCAATCTTTGTGACGGTAACGTCGCCTCTCTGCACTATCTCCCTGATGAGATGATATTTCCTCTCTACATGCTTTCCCCTCTTATGGCTTCTTGGTTCTTTGGAGTTTGCCACTGCTCCACTATTATCGCAATAGAGGGTGAGTGGTTTATCCATATCTGGAACAACTTCCAGATCTCCCAAGAATTTACGGAGCCAGACTGCTTCTTTAGCTGCTTCACAAGCCGCTACATATTCAGCCTCCATGGTGGAGTCGTCAATGCAAGATTGCTTTATACTCCGCCAAACAATAGCCCCACCACCTAGGGTGAACACTGATCCAGATGTTGATTTCCTGGAACACTGATCCATGCCGATAAGGCAGATTACCTTTCTTGGAATTCTGCATCCCGAATCACACAAGAATCTTGTCGATGTAGGATGCCTGAGACATAGCTAATAGTCGTTTCTTGCGATCTTGAAGTATCTGGATCCCAAGAACATAACTTGCATTTCCCAAATCTTTCATTTGGAATTGCTCAGCTAGCCAGGTTTTTACTTCTGATAATATTCTTACATCATTCCCAATAAGTAAGATGTCATCAACGTATAAGACAAGAAAAACCACCTTCCCATCAATGACGCGCTTGTATACACAAGGCTCATCAACATTTTGCTCAAAACTATAAGACTTGATCGTTGTATCAAATCTTATATTCCAAGATCGAGATGCCTGCTCGAGTCCATAAATGGACCTTTGCAGCTTGCAAACTTTTTGCTTTTGACCTTGGGCGGTGAACCCTTCTGGTTGTATCATATAGATACTTTCATCAAGATTGCAATTCAAGAATGCAGTCTTGACGTCCATTTGCCAGATTTCATAGTCATAATATGCGGCTATGGATAGAAGAGTGTGGATGGATTTTAGCATAGCTACTGGCGAGAAAGTTTCCTCATAGTCAACTCCCTCTTTCTGGGTATAACCCTTGGCCACTAGTCTAGCTTTGAAGGTCTGTACCTTCCCATCTGATCCCCTCTTCCTCTTGTAGATCCACTTGCAACCTATGGGCTTCACTCCATCAGGTTGGTCTACAAGTTCCCAGACTGAGTTGGAGTACATCGACTCCATCTCCAGGTTCATGGCTTTGAGCCATTCTTCTTTGTCAGGATCATCCATTGCACTACTGTAGGTCAATAGATCATCTACACCATCGCTGGAGGCGACAACTTGTGCCTCTACAACCCCTAAGTAGCGATCAGGTTGTCGTACAACCCTCCCACTACGTCTGGGTGGTAGATCATTCTGACTTAGAAGTATCTGACTATCAGATGTCGAAGGTGCTATGTATTTGTCAACTTTTGTTGACGATGGCGCGCTGGTCGAACCAGTAAGTAACTCCTCGAGTAACATTTTACTAGGAGGTTTGAACTCCCTCATGTAGTCCTCCTCTAGAAATGTAGCATTTGTCGATACAAATACTTTGTTATCATCGGGACTGTAGAAGAATCCTCCCCTAGTTTCCTTCGAGTAGCCTACAAATAGGCACACCTGAAAACGTGGTTCCAACTTTGTAATCTTATTCTTCAGCACATGTGCTGGACACCCCCATATGCGAAAATGTCGTAAACTAGCTTTATGACCATTCCACAATTCTAAGGGAGTCTTAGGAACAGACTTAGATGGAACTACATTAAGGATATACATTGCGGTTTGCAATGCATATCCCCAGAATGAACTAGGTAGTGAGCTATAACTAAACAAAGATCTTATCATGTCTAGTAGGTTCGATTTCTCCTTTCTGCAACACCATTTTGTTGTGGTGTTCCAGGTGCTGTGAGCTGGGATATTATCCCGTGCTCAACTAAGAATTCCTCGAAGTCTCTGTCGAGGTATTCTCCTCCAAGATCCGATCGTAGAGTTTTGATTGTCTTACCAAATTGGTTCTCAACCTCAGCACGATACTCTTTGAACTTTTCAAAGGTATCTGATTTGTGATGCATTAGGTAGACATACCCATATCTTGAATAGTCGTCAATGAATGTGACGAAGTATTCATAACCACCTCGGCTTTTACATTCATCGGTCCGCAAACGTCCGAATGTATTAGCTTTAGTGGTTGATTGGCTCTTATACCTTTTCCAGAAAAAGGTCTCTTGGTCATTTTTCCTTCTAGACAGGACTCACAAACTGGTAAAGTCCCGAGCTTTAACTGGTTTAAGGCTCCGTCATTTATCAATCTATTTATTCGGTCAAGGTTGATGTGACCAAGTCTAAGATGCCATAGATATGTGTCATCGTGAGAAATCTTTTGTTGTTTCATTTTTGGTTTTTCAAACTTAAACATTTCAGTGTTGAGCAGTGACTTATGCGTTAACGGTCTTAACACATACAAGTTATTTTCTGAGTTTCCTGTGCATATAGTCAATCCATTTCTACCAATAATAACCAAATTGCTATTAAAAGAAATAGAATAACCATCATCCATAAGTCTAGAAACAGAAATCAGATTCCTGCGGAAACCATGAATGAATAACACATCGTTCAAATTTAAATAACTATTATTAATAAAACTTAAACCAGAAACTCCCACTGCTCTTGCTAAAAAGGCATCCCCTGTCCCGACTCTCATGGTGTAGTCACCTTCAGCAAGGTCCCTCCATGAATCAAGTAGCTGTAAAGAAGAACAAACATGGTTAGTGCCCCAGAATCAATAATCCAAGCGGATTTTTATCCTCCACCAATAGAGATTCAATAACGAGTAAATCTTATTTACTGTTTCCTTTTTCTCCTTTAGCTCAGCAAGGTATTTAGGACAGTTCCTTTTCCAATGCCCATTCTTGTCGCAATGGAAACATTTTCCTTTGGGCTTGGAATCCTTGGAGCCTTTCTTGTTCTTCTTTTTCATGGCTTTACCTTTAGCCTTTCCAGTGCCTTTATTCTTCTTCTTTGCAGATTTAGAAGATTCGGTAACATTTGCCTCTGCACTAGATTTACGAAGATCCACCAGCATGGACTCCTAATGGGTGAGCTCATTTAGCAGTTGGGTCAAAGTAAAAGTCAACTTGTTCATAACATAGTTGCTCTTAAACTGCAAGAAACTCTTCGGAAGAGTTTCCATGATCATGGTCACCTGGCTACGCTCGTCAATACGAGCTCCATGGGTTTCAGCAATATTGAGATAAGTCATCATCCTTAAGACATGCTCTCGGACTGATGTCCCATCCTTCATCCTAACAGTCATCGCTGAGACCATGGCCTCATGGCATTGACGCTCAGAAGGTTGCCCAAACATGCCCTGCAATGACTCCATCATCTGTGATGCTAGAACCATAGGTTCATGCTTTGCAGCAAGAACCTCAGACATCCCTGCTAGCAAGTAGCAGCAGGCTTTCTCATTTGCTGCGACCCATTTCTGATAGGTATCACGCACAGCTTGGCCGGCATTTCTGGCCGGCTCAGGAGGACGTTCCTCCGTCAGGACAAACTTTAGGTCTTCACAGACCAGGATAGCGTTCATGTTACTTTTCCATTTTACATAATTTTCTCCGGTCAACTTATCATTTGAGAGAATGGAAATAATTGGAGAAACCATGGCTGAAAATAAAATAAACATGCATTTAACATTCATTCATCGCATATTAAAATCATCAAAGAATTTTGGCATAAAATTAAACATGATGCATGAACCATGAATAATGAATAAGAAACCTAAAAGAATTACTATGCCACGGAGATCTATCATCCCACAAGTAAGTGTCGCCGTAGGGTAGGTCAAGTAATCGCATGATAGATTGAGACAATCTCAATTGTTTTAATATATGCGGGAATAACTTTTATTCCTATATTAAATAACTACCGTTTTGTTTTTTATCAAGGAGTTTCATTAACAGTTAATAACTCATTTGTGAGTGTAACCCGCCGTTTCGGGATTCTTTGACTTAACAAGTGAAGTGCCGCCGTAGGGTAGGTCAGTTCACAAGATACATCTAGGATCCCTATCCTTTCGGAACCCAAACTTGATATTGACCCAAAATGGACACCATCCGTAGGGGGACGAAAACAAAGCCGTCTCGAGGCGCCTTTTGAATCTCACGTTTTTGGACTAACAACGGAGATCGCGAGATGTACTGTCGTATATCCCTCTCCCACTCACTATTTTAAACTTAAGGTTTCTATCTAAAATATCTAATATTTTATCCTAACTAGTGTGGATAAACTTATGGCGGCTAAAGCATAATTTATTTACACTAGTTCGTCATAAGTGAGCTAGCTAATCATTTTTAACTATTAAAATTGTGTCACTAATATCCTATTAGTCTCTACTAACAGTTTTACTCTATTAAACTAATTTAATTAGAGTGGTATAAGTGAGCTACAATATTTTAACCCATAAAATACTAGGCATAAAAGTCTAAAAACATGGAATTCTAAATGGTCAAAATTTTAATTAAACATTTTAATAAATCTTAGTGCGTTATAAAATTTAATGGTACGTGGAATTGTATCCTGAGTGCAGACCACATATCCGTCCATACGGAATCGGCTATGGAATTTATATCCGGGTTTCCATCCTATATACCAATGGAATTTATTATGCACCAATTAAGTCCAATATATTAGAATTCAAGTTTTAGACACTTATTCCCATTAATCTAATTAATGATTTCAATGCATATCATTTTCTAACTTAAACATTTTAAATTACATAAAATCATAATTTTATGTCTATAATTATAATGCATCTATGACATGTTATGGCAAGTAAAATGCACGAGTGGGTACCCTAGGCTATATGACATGTTATTCAAACAATTCGAAATAAACATACATATAACATAATAAAAATTATTTTGCATTGACCGGGCTCTTATTTTTTCTATACTAATCTAATTAGTACAAAAGATTCACCAAGGCATTCCTTGGCCTTCAAATCCCGCTCCAAAGTGGTGTTGGCTCTCTTTGCGACTTCGGTGCTCCAAATTACAAAGAATTGAAACTTTACATTGAAAATTAAAATTTTAAACAAATAAAACAATGACTTATGGCCTTACATCCCAAAAGCAAAACCAACTACAAAAATAAGAGCCATAAAAATTTACGACCAATGCAAAATCCATTCATCACATGAAATAACAAAACCATTCATCACATGAATATCACAATGTGCCCACTCATCTAAACATGCATATCATATTTATAACTCATATAAACATATTAAAACAGAAACTTTAAATGAAAAAATGAAGGGTTAAGAGCACTCTTCAACCTCGCTCTTGATGCCAATTGTAGGAAACGCTTTCCCTCGCGCAGCGGAAGCGATTAGGCTCACGGATCGAGCTTGAAAATTTTCTCTGCTCTTCCCTTTGCTTGGCCGAACCACACCAGTTGATTCACTAATGTTTTGGACAAAATCTCAGCTCCGGAATAGCCCCGAAACAGTCCCCGAACAGCCCTTGAACTGCAGTGAAATAACGGACTGTTTTGGACACGTTATGGGCGCGAACTGCACCCAGTTTCAGGTCTGATTTGCGCCACTCTCCAAAAAGCAATCCTAACACAGCCCTAAAATTATCCTAAAGTGTTTCCCAAAATCCCGAATGAAAACCAAACAAAACGGAGCTCCCTGAGAACTTGTATCTGCGTAAATTGCAGGGATTCCAGGGGCTGGTTGCCGTGACTTATGTTAAGTATTGGGAATGTTTTCCAACGTCACGAGGTCTTCTGAACTATGTCTCGACACTAACGGAGGGTAGTGTGGGCTACACTCACAAATTAATCTCTAAACGGTTTAGAGAATAATCACACACACTAAAAGAATTCTCAACTCTTGAGAGCTTGGAGAAGGAGATGGAGGCTAGGGTTTTTGATTTCTTGGATCAGAAAAATTAAATCATAATTTTTCTTTTATACTTATGGTTAATTCGTTTCATTAAGCAAATCAACCACTAATCTCCCATTGCTCTTAAAATTCGGCCAAGGGGGGGATTAGGAATCCTTGTTTTATTTTGCTTCCAAAATAAACAAATCCAACTCCCTTTAGGACTCCAAATTTTCGGCAAGGGGGATTTAATTTGGATTTGATTTTGTTTCCAAAAAAAAAAATCATATCCCTAATATGACTCCAAAAATTCGGCCAAGGTAGGGGACAATTAGGATTTGATTTTGTTTCCAAAACAAACAAATCCTACTCTTTATCCAATAAGGAATCCTACCTTGGTAATAATCCTTAGCCTTATTAAATTATATCATATATAATTTAATGTTCTAATTTAATAATTATCATATATAATTATTAATACTTTATATTAACTTTTAATATAAAGTCTCATGTGTGATATAATTATTATTAATCATATTAATAATATTTAGTCCTTTTGTGAGTATATAATTGGACCATCCAATTATATTAGCTCCGCTATAGTAAATCGAGCTAGCACGGGGACCAAGTGGACCTACGGTTCTGAGCTCCAATAATCTCGAAATATTAATTAAGCTCTTAATTAAATATTACGAATTATTAACTCCGGGATATTCCACTAAAACCCCGAAGTTGCACTCTCGTAGCCGTAGATGAAATATAAGGCCGAACAAAGTCGGTGTCCACCGATATAGTCATTGCATACGAATTGATCTTTCACGAATATCTCGTAATTAGAGCCGGGTCATAATATCCGTTATACCCCTCTAATTATTTTATCTTAAGTACCATTGATTCTCTAACGAACGATTCATTCATAACTGTTATGAATATTAATCTTTCTATTCGTAATAGAAAGACTTGAGTGCTCTAATCGTTCAAGTACCGAATCAACCCTTAAGAGAGATATTCATCTACTTCTCGCAAGAATGAGTGAATTCCATGTCTATGTAAAACGTTCCCAGCTACATAACAGATTATGCCCCCAATGTACGTAGTTATTGGTTGGGATTGCTACACCAACCTCACCTTTGTAATCAAAGGACACAACCCATTATGCATGAGTTCGTAGTATACTCAGGATTAAGATCAATCCATATATGACCATCAAGTAGATCGAAATGACTTTCTTTATTTAACGGATATTATAAGAATGTCATTTCTATCTAGACCCAGTCCTATATGATCACATCATATAAGGTGCCTCCATTCTCATGTCTCTACATGGACGATCCGGATTAAGATCGTCATCCAAATATAGAATGGACCGCAGCTATAGATAAACCACAAACAAAGTACCCGGTTTGTTTGCTCTCTATGGACTATTTAAGATTACTAACTTCAGTCTTAAATCCTCTGGGCATGACGTTCATACACCAAGTCTGAAGGTACATAAGTAATCTACGGTATTTATGAAGATTTACAATATGCGATATTGAACAAACAATTAGATAAATGAATAATGCATCATTTTATTTCTAAACACATGAAGCCGTTTACATCACATGTAGCTCTAGGGCATACATCCCATCAAATGACTATTCTCAAGGAGATAAAGTCAAACTTTGCAATTGGCAAGTGGAGCAAGGCGCACCTTACTTTGATATTCTAGAAGGCCAAGGCTTGGCCAAAGGCTTCTGGAATGTGGAAAATGGGCAAAGGCAAAATCATTATAATCTTCTGGAAGATAAAGGACATATCCCAAAATGTCTGCCTAAATGTGCAAACGGGATCGCGGAAGCGTGACTTCCGTTTGGACAAAGTAGACAGGAAGGAATTGAAGACGAGCTAGGCTCTGACTTCAAATATGTTTGTCTTATTATGTTCACTACTTGTATTAAAATTGGATTTTAGATACTTAGTGTGATACATAAATATATACTGTTGTTCAGAATCTGCTATGAGCAGGATACTGACTTCAGTTGAGATTTATCTGCGAATCGAAAACGGGACGAAAGTCACTGTTTCAACCGTAGATACCTAAGTTTAGGAACTACCCTCGGGTATGTACTTAAATTAGGAAACTGTTAAAATGTAACTAGTTTGATACCTAATATTTGTTAGGGCATTAAGGTGATGGGGTTTTGATGGTAATAAGATGTTTGGGAGTATTAGATGATGGTATTTGATGTGTTGAAAATTGTTTGGTTGAAATGAAATGGATTTGGGGACTAACCAAGTAAGAATGGAAAATCTACCCGTGGAATCGGCGTCGCATCGTGACATGCCAAGCTCGTGTCACGATGCAAACAAGGTAGAGGAGTGCATCTAGTTAACACGGGAGCGTCACGACGCCCCAAGTATGCATCACGACGTGAATGAGGCAGAGACATGTAATCAATTTGCACGGGCGCATCGCGACGTTGATGAAACCAGCGACGCGATGCAAGCCTTAAAACCAACAAAATTTTCAGAAGATGCGACGCGTAACTAAGAGTCTGAATTTTATTCTACATTTCTTTTAAGGGATATAAATGTTCTAAGGGAGTATTCCAACTCGGTTAAAGAACTTAATTTGTTTTTTATCTGTATTTTATAATTTATGATTCGAACCTCGTGTATCCCATATAGATACGCATTTGGAGCCGCGTTCGCCTTTAGCGACGTGAAGGAAGCTTGACCAGACTTAAAATCTGTGAGTGGATGCTTTTCTTTCAAGTCGATTTGTACACACTTGTTATTGCTTCAAACTTATCTTTAAAGTTTTAGGGTGTTAGCCTTATTTAATTATCAGTTGCTTATTATGTGAGATTTGGTTTGAAAGTTTTAAAGTTTAACAGCAATACTTTTATGTTTCCGAGGTATGGGGAAAAACCCACCTCAGCTCTTACTTATGGAATTGACAGACAGAAACCGTGTGCACATGTAGTTCAAGGCTAGGGGATGGCGATACGTAACGCCCCTAGACCCTAGTTTCAGGGTCAGATATTAGCACGGATCAGTACTACCAGCTCTAGTTCAGTGGCTTGGGGGACGGCAATACGTAACGCCCCAAGTCCACTAGTTTCAGGGACAGGAGTATCATGCTTTGGGGGACGGTGATATGTAGCGCCCCAAAGTCATGGATTTGCACTTCTGGCTCCAGTTGGGCATATGGGAGGATGGCGATACGTAACGCCCTTATGCGTCAAGTTTTCCATAGTACTAGAGATTCTTTTTCTCAGAAAGTTTTTAGAAAAAGATTTTCTCCAGTTTAAAAGAAAAGAATCAGTTTTCAAAGAAAACTTTCAAAAGTACTTTAAGTATGCATGATTTAATACAAATATTCTGATTCAGTTTCTTATTTTGTAGCTCCACTCACTGTGAACCTCAGGACTCACCCCCCTCCACTTCCCAGTTCTTTTGCAGGTTTCTTCTTTTGGTGAGCCATATGCTGCTTTTGGAGACCTAGCTCGAGGACAAGAATTACTCTACATTCACTAGTCATCGGGTCCACCTTACCAAATCTATGTTCATGTAGAATATAGTTTCTGGATGTAATTTTGTCGTATCGTTGACATGTGTTTGATTATGTACATATACTATATATACTTGATATACTCTCAGACATGTAAATATGCATATACTTGTTTTCATGGTCTAGTACTTAAGTTTATTTAAGTTATTAAGTCGCATGTGTGATTGAATAAGCATTACATAGCAATAAGATAAGAAAAAATATCCTAGTACACGAGTTAGAAGCTTAGGCAATAGTGGGATCTGTTGCTTGTCGATAACATTCCCGTATGGGGGATGTTACAAAGATGGTATCAGAGCATGGTCTATGGAGTCAGTGACTGCAGTAAGGGAGTAGCAGTGGCTTGTATATGTGGTATACCCGGGGTACTACTATATATAAGTGGATGTTTACTCTAGTAACATTGTCTCGAGGCTTGTCTCACTCTAATCCCTTATAAGTCTTTTACATGTAAGTGACTATTTCTTTTTCTCTTGACTATTTCTTTTTCTCTTGACTTCTTAGATTTGAATGGACAGGAGAATGTCACAATCTTTCAAAATATTAGTTACTAAACTCACTTCTACCCCAATTATGCAGCCACCTGATTGGAATTTACCCTTTGAAATTATGTGTGATGCTAGTGACTATGCAGTTGGAGCAGTTTTAGGACAAATGAGAGAAAAGAAGCCTTTTGTTGTCTATTACGCTAGCAGGATCTTGATTAGTGCTCAAATGAACTATTCCACAACTGAAAAAGAACTGCTAGTTGTAGTTTTACCTTAGATAAATTTCGTGCATACCTTATTGGCTCACCTATCACTGTATTTACTGATCATGCAGCTCTTAAGTACCTCTTTTCGACGAATGATGCTAAAGCAAGATTGATTAGGTATATTTTGCTGTTACAGGAATTTGATCTAACCTTCAAAGATAAGAAGGGCGTTGAAAATATGGTGGCAGATCACTTATCTCTCCTAAAGTTCAATGACTTTGCCGATGGCCCACCAATTCGTGATGATTTTCCTGATGGACACCTCTTTGCTATCACACAAGTACCATGGTATGCGCATATTGTAAATTACTTAGTTTCTAGTGAGTTACCCTCCATTTGGACTGCACAAGACAAGCGTAAGTTCTTGGTCGAGGTACGTAATTTTTATTGGGAAGATCCATATTTATTTAAATACTGCCTTGACCAAATATTGCGACGTTGCATTCCTGAGGAAGAAGTTTTAAGTGTCCTTACATTTTGTCATTCCCATGCCTGTGGAGGCTATTTGTCAGTAAAGAAAACTGCTGCAAAAATCTTACAGTGTGGTTTCTATTGGCCTACGTTATTTAAATATACAAATGGCTTATGTTGTTCCTGTGAAAGGTGTCAAAAATCAGGTCCATTGTCCCATCATCATATGATGCCTCTTAACCCTATTCTTGTAACTGAAATATTTGATTGTTGGGGTATTGATTTTATAGGACATTTCCCACCTTCTTTTGGATACATTTACATCCTTCTTGCAGTAGATTATGTGTCTAAATGGGTTGAAGCAGTGGCGTGCCGAGCTAATGACAACACCACTGTGGTTAAATTCTTAAAGGAACATATATCGCCACATTTTGGTACGCCACTTGTCATTATTAGTGATCAAGGGACACATTTTTATAATCGATCATTAAAGCTTTGATGCGCAGGTACGGTGTAGTGCATAAAATTTCCACAGCCTATCATCCACAGACAAATGGGCAAGCAAAGTTAGCAAATTGGGAGATAAAACAAATATTGGAGAAAAAGGTAAACCCTGACCGTAAGGATTGGTCTTTACGAATTTCAGATACATTTTGGGCATACCGCACAGCTTACAAATCCCCACTTGGGATGTCTCCTTATAGACTTATATTTGGAAAAGATAGATCATGAGAAATAACTTTGAGCCAAACCAAAAGGTCTATCTTTATGACTCCAGACTCCATCTTCACCCAGGCAAGTTGCGATCCAGATGGACCGGACCTTTTATTATGAAGCAAGTTTTCCCACATGGAGCTGTCGAAGTGGAAAACCTCATGGACGGTAGAGTATTCGAAGTTAATGTACATAGATTAAAACCGTTCTTGGACAATAAGATCCATGCAGTTGAGCATGCGCCTCTTGCTGATCCAGATTACGAGGATTGATCTCTCCCTCCTCCTTGTTTGTACATATTTTTTTTAGTTTATTTAATTTCCTTTCTTCTATTTTTTTTTATTTCCTCTTTTGTTTGTAGGACAACATCTGGTTTCACCCTGGTTCACGTTCTCTCTTATCAAGTGAACTCCTTCCTTTTCTAACATCTTATTATTGTTAACATTGAGAACAATGTTTGATTTAGGTTGGGGGTGGTCATATTATCATATGTTGTATCTGGTTATTCATGTGTTAGTCCTGTTATCTTTGGCGTTCTTTTGTTAAAAAAAATTAAACAAAATTTTAAAAAAAATTATTTTTAGTCCTTAATAGTAAAACATAAGTCCAATGATGAATATTGTTTACTTTAGGATGAAAACTTAGAAATGATAAGTTCCTAATGTAATTTTATCTGATGCTTTGAGTAGTTGATATAGGTTAGACCCGTAAGCACTTTACTATAGGTTTTTAGGAGTAAGAACCTAGGTAGTTGGCAAAGTAACTAGTTGAAGAAATTGCATGTCGATGAATGACCGTTTGCTTTGATGTCTATCCTGATTTGCTAGTGTTATGATGTATGGTAGGGTTAAAAATAAAAAGAGAAAGTCTCGAAAGAAAATAATTAAACCACCTATAACCGATTAGCGTGAAGCTATCCATGGGTGAGTGTTAGGACCACCATGAGGAGAAATGCTACCTCAAAGGGTAGGTGTGTTGAAAAAAGAAGAAAGAAAAGAAAAATTTGAAAAAATAGAAAGAAGAAAAAAAAAATATATCATATCATACACAACACAGAAAGGCAATTACACAGCACATTTGAGATATCTAGGTTGGTTTGACCTATCGGATCCCAATTTTTAAACGAAATCATTGAGTTGGCTTACCTTGGAGTCAAGTTGTGAATGAACCTTTACACACACACTGTGAGTCTGACTTAGATGATTTATTCAAGAATTGGATTCGAGATCCATTGAGTACATTGAATATTCTCTGATTTCATTAGTATGCATTCTTTGAGGAAAAGAATATGTGTAACTATTGGGACTATTTCATTTTATTTCGGGACCTTACGGATGCATCGGAAGCACGCGGGAAGAGCGGAAAAGCAGAAAGTGGTAAAAACAAGAAGAAATAGCAGGCGCTGCGACGCCCAACTTCTGGCACCGTGGCGCCTCTCAGATTGACTCCCATATAATTTGGCCGCAAGTTGGGCACCATAACAACACTTTCAGGCACCACGGTGCCCCGGCAATGTCCCGGAAACTTAATTCGGACATGTTCCACGCATATAAGGACTCCAGGACTTCCCTATATAAACCTAAGCTCGTCCAAACCCTAAAGAGGGAGAAAAAACACACAACAAAGAGTTAGAAACACGTATTTGAGAGAGAAGAACGAAGAACCACAAGCCAGATAGGATGTCTCTCCGATCTACCCAGGATGTATCTTTTTCTTCTATGGAGAACTAATCTCCTAGGCAAAGCTAAGGATTAACTATTGTAATTAAGTTCTTATATTCATTTTTTTTATTCCTAAATGTTCTTCAATGTTTAATACAATTGATATTTTGTAATTCTTTATTATCTTTCGATTATGAATCCAGAGATTGTGTTTTACCAATTTGCATATAGGAATAGTCATGCTTCTTCTATGTGTGATAGGGGAACCCAGTTGTGATTGGTTATATTGTTTTATGAGTTGATTTTCTACTGTAGTATTGTCTGAGGGTATATTGTCGACGTTAGATAGGTCATAATGATAACATAGTGTGTTGTTAACATAGATAAAATAATTCATCAATTACCTTAGAATTTAATATGTTTTGATTGAAATATCTTCCGATTGTTGGTTTGGGATGTGAAACCTTCAATTAAGTAATAAAAGGAATCAATTACTGAATATAGAGATTTGATACAAGAGGGATTTCTGACGCTTTACTGCTTTTCTCTATTGATAAATCCCTACGTGTTTTTCATAATCTTTAATCTAAACTACCAGTTAAAACCTTTCTATAATTCAGTTACTGCTAACGTTTTCATTAAGTGAATTAGTTCATTGTAACCATCTCTCTGAGGAATCGACACCACAATTATACTGCGATAACCGCGAGTACCTTTTGGGCGTAATCAACTCTCAAATACTAAGTTTACAACTATAAGAATCGAATAGAGTATACCCGGATAAGAGATTTCTAGAAGTTATAGTATTGAGTTCTTGAGCAGAATAGAAGAAAGCAAGTAAATGAAATAAGAGTAGCATAGATCAAATATCTTCAAACTAAGACGGACCTAAGAAGTTCAACATCAGAAGGGATTCGAGGACAAATCCTATTTAAGGGAGGAGAATTTATAACACCCCAGTAATCTTGATGACTATTACATTATGAGACGCATGATATATGATATAAATCATGTTCGA
This sequence comes from Zanthoxylum bungeanum, assembly GCA_019454045.1. Lineage (NCBI taxonomy): Eukaryota > Viridiplantae > Streptophyta > Magnoliopsida > Sapindales > Rutaceae > Zanthoxylum > Zanthoxylum bungeanum. The sequence continues at coordinate 49,262 of SKCR01031766.1, forward strand.
ACACGTATACATTCATGAAATGACTTTTCGGACATTCCTCAAATTCATTGCGCTTCCGATACAGAATTCATTCCAAGATTAAATCTTGATAGCCTGTGGTATTTAGGCCGTAACATTTTCATACAATCTCTGATTCTTATGAACTTTATATCGTCAGAAAGATAAGACCAAGACCTACAATATTTATGTTAGATATTTTCCCAAATTCAAATAAAAAATAAGTAAAAAATTGAGATTTCCATAACTGTTACAGTAAATTCGAGTGAGATCTAGAATGGGGTGATGTGGCACAATCTTGGCCACTCATTTCATCACAAAAATCAGACTTTTTTCTCTTTAAATAAAGCATTATTCATCATCCATCTCTCAAAGCCAAAAACGTGAATTGCCTACAAAAAGTCTTTCTCAAATTTCTTCATCTCTCAATACGATTCTTGAAGGTTGAGGTGATAATCTCAAGCTCATTCCTCAAGTAAGTAAGCTTCTAACTCTTTTTCTTTCATTATTTTCAGTTTAGGCAAAGAAACTAGAGCTCCAAATTCACACCTTGTATGCCCTAGAGTAGAGGTGGTCGGCGGTTCGGTTCCGAACCGGAACCGAACCGAACGGTTACCGGTTCCACACTAATTGTGGAATCAGAACCGGAACCGGAACCGAATTCTATTCGGTTTTTTTTCTTTATTGAAAATAAAAAATAGAGATGAATAAAATAATATAATTTAAGATTAAGAATTTGAATTTATATAATAAACTTAAAATTACATTACATAATTACATTAAATTATAAAAAAATCTTATCTAAACAAATAAAAAAAAATAAATTAAAGAGCTTGAACTTAAATTTTTAAAAACTTAAGTTGCCTACGTATCCTTCAGGAGTGAGAGGAATCAAAGCTCACGTAGTTCCATTACATTTTAAAGATATTTCCCTCATTGTAATTTTACAATTATTTAAGTATTTAATTATCAATCATCATCTATGTCTGTTGATCCTTCAGCTCCAGTTCCGCTTGCACTTGCATATGCATTATCGAACAAGTCTTCAAATTCATCAGGGGCATCTTGTTGTTACCTCAGATCAGCTCGGGTCCAATCATCCACACATGTTGTTGCTTCTAGAGTGCTTGGATGTAATGAAGACCGTCTGACTTCCAATATATTGCCTCTGATGCTAAAGGCTTGCTCAACTGCAACGGTGGAAATAGGTGCTGCCAATATCTCTTTAGCAATAATTGATAAAACAGGATATACATTTTGATGTCGATTCCACCATTCAAGGATTTGAAAATTTTTACTAACTAAGCATTCAGTTAAAAACTCAAAATTTGTAGATAAATAATTGTCTAATTCCGGGTTATTAGTCATGTTATCCCTATATTTTTTATTTCGTTGTAATAACCAACGATCACCTGCGCTAAGTCTAGATTCCATTACGGTCGTTTCGCTACTACTAGATTGTCCTACTGATTGCAAGTTATATCTTCTAACATAATCATTAAATAACTCTATTAAATCAATTTTTATTTTAGCTATTATTCTTGTAATATCAACTTCATCTGATATTCCTAAAACTTAAAGAAAGATGTGTCATACAAGTTAATTTAGCAAATTCTTCTCTATTTTTAGCATCAGAATATTTAAATAAATCTAAAGCACCCGTACCTCTACTAGATGATGCGTACCTGGCCATTTGAGTTTGTGTCGTATCAAGTCCAAGTTCAACGGATGATGTCTTTCCAGGTGCTTGATCATATTGCCGTATCCACCAGAAAATTTATAAGAAACCCCACAATGGTTGCATACTGCTTTTGAACCTTCATTAGCAACGTCTAAATGAAAATGAATTTTGAAAACATCCAAGGAACGATACTTAACTTCTCTTCTCCGTGAACCGATACTAGGGCCGCTCTCTTGGGTTGGCACATTTGACATTGTGTTCTCAGATGAGCTTGTCATTTTTTGTTTAAGAATTTTTAAGAAAATTAGAGAATTGAGAATGATAAATTGTAATTTGTAATTGTAAATGAGAGAATTGAGAATAAGAGAATTGAGAGAATTGAGATGTGAGAATTGAGAAATTTGTGTGTTGAAATAATGAAAAATCACCCATATTTATACATTTTTAGATTTTTTTTGTGATACATAAACTACCCCTAAAATTAGCCGTTTTATTACCATTATTAGGGGTAATTTGGGAAATCCCCAAATTTATTTAATTTTTTTTTTGGGAGTTGGGGCAGGGACCTAGCCCAACGGCTACTAGCCGTTGGGGGGAACGTTGGAACCCTAGGGTTCCAACCGGAACTGTCCAATTCCGAATCAAAACCTTGGCCGGGTCTACCCTAGAGTTTGGAGTGGCTCAATTGGCTTTGAAAGTGTTGTTAGCATGCATTATGGGAAGTGTCTTGATAGTAATAGCATGGAATAGAGTCTTTATGTGTATGAATGAGATGGGTGAATTGTATAAGATGGGGGATTGTATATAGAAATTTGGTGATATTTGAATGAATGATATTGCGTTTGGGTTGATGATATAAAATGGTTTATAGAAAGTTGAGTGGGAGTTTAGATAGTAGTATTGGAATTACTTTGGCTTTGTCATTGAAGAATTGAATAAAAGCCCTGAAATCAGGCCAGCGTCACGACGCCAATGGGCTTGTGTCACGAAGCGTAACAAGGAAAGACTTTCTGCCTCGGTTCTAGATGCATGGGCATCACGACGTTCAACACTTTGCGTCGCGACGCGGATCATAAGGTTGCTCTCTGCCTCGGGTATGATTATGTGAGCGTCGCGATGCTCAACACTCAATGTCGTGACGCCTAACAAGAAAAATCTTATGCCTCAGGTCTGAACCAGTGGGAGATGCGACGTGCAACCTCTGGAGGTGAGACGCATGGCCTTTTTCCAGAATCAAATTTAGCCTTTCATCCTAGGGAGTTAGAGGGTACTCTAAGGCTTTCATATCAGCGTACCTACACGCATTAAGGCATATCTCACGCATGATATGCAATATAGTGATAATAGTTTCGAGACATATCTCACGACTTGTATACTAATTAAGTTAATCAATTATAGATCATCGCAGGAACCGTAATTTCCTTCGGCGAGTAAAATAATGACAGTCAGATCCAAAAATCTGTGAGTGGACCCTTCTCTCAAACTGTGTTTACTTATATGTTTTTGAATCAGGACTTACTTTTTAAGCACATAGGGCATTAGACAAATTTATTTCAAGTTATTTTAAGAAAGAGCATGTCTCAGAAAGATAAGTTTTATTACAGATATTTTACTAATTATGATGTTTTTGGAAAGATTGATTTTCAAAGCTTGAGTTTTATTACTTTTGGAGGCATGGGGAAAAACCCACCTCAGATGTAACTTGACACTTATATGGAATTGACGGATACAGATATCATGTGCACACACAGTTTTAGGACTAGGGATGACAGATGCCCCTAGATCTTAGATTCTGAGTTAGGAGGGTAGCATAGATCTGCACCCCCGGCTCTAATTCTGTGGCTTGGGAGACAGCGAGATGTAACACCCCAAGACCCCCAGATTTTACGTATGGGGGGCCGGCTAGACGTAATGCCCCATACACCAAATATTCAGATATAGTTTTTCAGATACAGATTTTTCAGATATAAATTTCTCATAAATATATTTTTTGAAACGGATTTCCAGAAACATAATCTTCGGAAAAGATAAGTTTTATGAAAGATTTTTCAGAAATGGTTTCCCAAATAGTTTTGCAGAAAGAGTTGTGTTTTCAGATAAGAAATAGATTTCAGAAAAGATTATTTTCTGGGAGGACTTTGATTTTTTTTTAGAACCATGAATTTATAGAAAAGATCAGTTTTCGTTTTAAACTATCAACTCACTAGATCGTTCAAACGATCTAACCTTCATATTTCCCCACTCCTAGTGTTTTGTGTTAAGTATTCCCGGAGAACGAACTCGAGAGGATAGATACTGATGGTAGTCACTAGGGTGTTGAGTTCACCAGGTTGTGTACAAAAGTTCAGCTTAGTCAGCATCAAGTAAAGTTGTATATTAGTCGTTAGTAATGTATAAGTATTTTTGTTGTATTAAATGTGTTCAAGAATAGAGTTGTACAGAGAAGTAATAATGAGTCATAGTTATGAGTTTTAAGTTTTATTTATGTTAATGAGTTGGGCAACGATCCCTATGCCTGAGTTTATATTTGAGTTGAGTTATTAGTGATGTATACAGTCAGTGAGTCTGGGGCTCAGGGGGATAGGATGGCCTATTCCCTGTCGGTAGCATCTCCTAAAGTGCGATGTTACAATTAAATAATTTATTTAAGTGCTTTCTTTTAGTGAGCTATCCAATTTTAACTCTTAAATTTTAGTTCACTTTTGTAAAGTTTAAAATTTTAAATTCGGATTTAAGCAATTATTTAATTAAAGTATAGATGACTTATGTTTTCTTTGGTATGTGGAGTTGTATCCCGAGTATAGACCACACTACCATCCATTCGGAATCGGTTATAGAATTTATGTCCGGGTTTCCATTTTATATACCAAAGTAAATAACTAGTTTCATATTAATTATCTTTTTCCGAATTCTAAATTTTAAACCATAAAAATTAAACTATTCGATTTATTTGTATACATATTTTAATCCAAATTTAAACCATTTAAATTTACATAACTTTTATACTTAGATTAATTAAACATGCATCTAATGTAATGACATATTATAATGCATGAGTGAGCATCTTATGTTACATGACATGTTATTCAAACAATTTGAATTGTAAAATATTCATACAACAAAACTAATACATTGACCGGACTTTTGGTTTTCTAGTCTAATTAGTACATAAAATATCCAAGGCATCTCTTGTTCTTCAACTATTGGCTCAAAAAATATTGTTATTCAAGAAGTAACTTTCGCAATAAATGGATATGATGCTTCATGTATTTGTGTGCTTACTACAGACCACAGTGGCACTTTGGTTCGTAAGACATGTTTTTGTGTGGTAATGACCTACATGTGTCTTTGTCGAACTCACAACGCCTATGCTTACTATAGTTTCCCATAACCGCGATCCACATCTATCAAATATTACTCAATCATTATTTTTCGTGTTCTTCTTGGCGACACACTCCATAAGTTACATAATAAAAATTAATTACAACATTTGCATAATTCCTAAAATGGCCTTATGGCATTACATTCCCAAAAAACACTAATAAAATCAAAAGCCAGAAAAACTTATGACCAATGCATTTACTAAAATAAATAAACATTCATCACATGAATTTATTTTATCTCATTAAATTATTTATTTTATGCCCACTCTTATGACATAAAATATTTTATTTTTCATGCATCTCATACATAAAATAAATATCAAATTAATTATTGCATAATTAAAAATTAAAATAGAAGTTTAAAGTACTTTTCAATGTGCTCTTGATGCCAATTGTAGGAGTTGATCTCGCAAACACTTCACGAAAGCTCTTTGTTCAGCGGATTTTTTACCTAGGCCCTATAATCGAACTTGAAATTATTTTCTCCATTTTCTCTTCAATGTGCAACAATTGCAAGGATTGGACTGCCCCTGCAGTTCTGTGATTCCAGTCCTCTACAGAAGTCTTCTGTGTGTCGGAAATTACCCATGTCAGTCCCAAAACTTTTCCAACTAATATGGGATTAATTTGGCACCGCTAGACAGCTTCTACACCATCGAAATAGCCCCGCACATAGTCTCGAATAATAGCTTCATGTATGGACTACGATGTAGATTTTTCACTGCAGTTTGTGCACACTTCAGGGATTTTTAAGTATGATTTTGTGTAACCAAATCATTTCTAAATCAGTCCCAAACAGGTCCCATGTGATCCCAAATTTTTTCACCAAAAAATCATATATAGAACAGTCTCGAATAACACCAAACTCACGCGTGTAGAGGCAATTTGTTGCTCACTGCTGTGAGCTTAAGGAGAATTAGGAATCAGATTTCCTTTGATCTTCTGTGTTATGTCTCACCACTAAAGAACCTTGAAAGTGTGCTCTTGAATCTCATATAGAAATTTCTCTCAACGATTCAGAGAATTAAATAACAACTTTTGTCAGTTTTATTTCTCTGTAGATAGAGGCATAAAAATGTACAAGGGGATTTCAATTCTTGAAAATCTCACTTTTTCTAAATTTGTGGCAATTATTGTGTTTAAATAATAGAGAACAATTTTCCTTTTATAATTGGGATTAGGATTATTTAGTTATAATCAAATCAATTTTTTTAAAGAAAATAAATCATAATCCCACGCGAATTTCTAGTGTGGGTTTGACCCCCTCTTTTTTATTTTCTTTAATTAACTAAATACCATTATCAAATATTTGTATTTATTTTGAAATCAAATTCTGGAACACCTTGTATATTTATGGCATTTCCAGTACAGATAATTAGACATGTATATATGATACATCATCATGCATGATTCGTTTTTAGTTGATGTTATGTTGTTTACGTCTTTTCGAGTTTCTAAGTTCCATTTCGGACTTCTGAATTTTGAATTCTGCTACAATATTTCACTATTTTCTCTATAGACGTCAGTCACGTGTAGACTATTCGAAGCATGTTTCGTGCATATAAGAGTTTTTTGCATATATTATGTTTATGTATAAATGAATATGATGTAATCTGTTATGTTATAATTTGCAAAGGTATCTGATTTCATTTTCAAATTTCGTCCAGTTCTGCTCTTTCGTCCAGGTTTGACGTACTTTCGTTATATTTATATGCATATTTATATGATATATCATCTTGATGTTGTTTTTATGTGTTCACTCATCAGGTCTTATAAAGTTCTGACCCCATACACTCTTTAATATTTGTCATGCAGGTTTCAGGTTCCCGCTATCAAGGATAATCTTTGAAGAAGGCGAGAACCCAGCGGTAGTTGTACACCATGGTTCTTATGTTGTCTGTGTCTAGACCCTTTGTGTTTTTATGTTATTATGTTTATGTGTCAGGCCATGAGGCCAGAGTGATGTGTTTATGTATGCACGATATATATTAGATGTCTGATATGATAAGATATGTCTGATATGAAGGAATGAATATGATAAAAGGGTCAGAATGGATGGTTATGTTATGTATGTTGAGAATGTCTGATTATAGAGTCTCTATGTATGTGTGTGTCTGAGGCCGAGGGTTGACACACTCACAAAATGGTTCTTTACACCCAAGTATAAGAGTGTCGAAGTAATAAAATAACTTGGTAAATCCGGTTCGATCCACCTAGAATAGATTTAGTAAAATAAAATAATAATAATTCGAGTGGAAAATAAAAAGATTGAATTGTTTGAAGTGGTTGACAATTTTAAATTGGACTACAACAATACAATAGAATGTTGGGCTAGAGGATTCATTTTTGATATTTCAAAAAGAGAAATTTCACTTTTTTTAATATATAAATTGTCATTATTACCCAGTAAATTTACTTCAGAAATTAATTATGTCAAAACATAAAAAACCAATCATATAGGTGGTGATAATATTTTTTTGCCAAATATATAAAACCAGTCATAAAGGCGGTAACAAAGTTTGTCCATAATTAGTCCAGATTTAAATTACTCCCTCATATAATATGAGGTAAAGTATTAATTGTGCCAACCAAGATGAGATTGTCTACAGCGAATCAAGACACCTACAAATATTAGAGTAGATTAATTATTAGTCTTTAGATTGCAATTCATATATTTTAATATAATAAAATTAACTTATATTCTCATATTAAGAGTTTCACTATTTACCCAAGTAGAATGAAATTAGCTACTCATATTTGGAATAAAACACATATAATTTTATTACTGAAAGAAAAAAAAATTACAACAAAACTTGAAAAATAAAACACAAAAAAGATGGCCTCCACAAAATCTCATAGAGAAAGCATGAAAATTGGCTAACTTTTCTAAGGTGTTGAGCTCCTCAATTTATAGTAGAGGGCTCAGCACCCTCCATGCAACATGCAATTTGCAAATCAATCTACAATTCCATGTTTGGTAGGAATTGACAATCCACTAAAAGGTGGAATGTCATTTCCCACCTTTCTTTTTTTGAGTTTTTTTTTGTTTATATTTTTTTAATAATTAAAATTACAAGCATCAAACTTTTTATTTTTCATCAATTTCGACCATAAGAACATCAGAACTATAAAACTTATAAAGAGCAAAGTTGTAGATATTTGAGTCTTCTTTCATCTGGAACGAGAATTGCCTCAATCCGATATCGGAGTAAAATGGCCAAAATATGAAAATTGCACAAAGTTGAAATTATATATTGTTAAAAGAAAAAAAAAATTAAAAAAATTAAAAAATATTGTACAAAGTTGTAGATATTATTTTACCTACATAAAAAATAAAAATCACAATAAAAATAGATAAAACATAACTTTAATTATTATTTTATAAATATGCTAAATTAAGGGAATTAATGAAACTATAAGTATAAAAAGATTACTTTCTTTTTATTAAATGTACATTTTCTTAATGTTTATCACACTCACAACCAGCTTATTACTAGTCCCTATTATTTAAGCAAAAACTAAAAAGACAAATTCTTATCCAAGTTAGTAATTGTTTTATTTCTTTCTAAATTATCAAAAAAAAAAAATTTAATTCTCATGTACGTTTTAACCCTTCTTTCATCACACATAAGATAAAGTATCAATTAATTCATTGTGCCAACCATATTCACAGATCTTGTTGAAAATAGAATATTATTTTGTCCTAAAATTATATTAGAGTTCACACCTTTTTGGCAATGACAGTTTAGTTATATACAAAAAAAAAATTAAAAATAATACATCTTTAACCATTGTAATGAATTTTGGGTCATTGACTTCCAAACCAGTTGACTTTAGGGCACTAGGTGTTAAGACACCCCTACAGACTTAATTTCTCGGATCTCAAAAGTCAAAAAGAAGAAGTGTTTGATTTCCTTAAGCTTTTATATTTAACCCATGTAACGAGCTTTGGGCTAGTGACTCCCAAACCAGTTGGCTTTAGGGCATTAGGTGTTAAGACACCCCTACGGACTTAATTGTTTAGATATCATATGTCAAAAAGAATAAGAGTCTTATTTCCCAGAGTAGTTGGCCTTAGGGCACTAAGTGTTAAAGCACCCCTATGGACTTAATTGCTCAAGTTAGAGAAGTTACGAAATCAAACTTATTCACATATTTTTTTTTACAAACTCAAGCTCTATCGTTTTACGAGAACAATCACTGCTCGCTGAGGGAATATGTTTGGTTCCTAAGTAAAAGCATGATTATTATTATTATCATTTTTTTAAACTAACTCAAGTCCTACCGTTTTACGCGAACAATCACTTCTTGCTGAGGCAAGATGTCCGGTTACTAAGTTAAAGCTTGATTTTTTTGAATAAAAATAAAAATTTCACTACCTTTAAGTGCTACCTCCAACAACTAGAGAACTGAATATTACAAAATTTTCACTTACAACCCACGATCATATCTTACAGTGTATGTTGATAATATCTGTCAAATGAGCATGTGGAAATCAAACTTAATCAATATTATGGAGAATTCACAAATTTGAATGATTCAAAGAGAAATAAACAAAAATATTTTTTTACGAAACACATTAAGATGCGTCTCAGGAGCGAAAACTCATTACACTGCCATCTCTGAACAACAATTTCACTTGGTTAGTCAAAAATTTATTGTTGGTTTGTGTGTAGTATTTTTTTTAAAATATAAATATAAAAGAAAATCAACACAAAACAATTTTTTTTTTTTACAAATAAAACAAAAAGAACATGAAGAAATAATTTCTTACACAAAACAACAACATAAAAATAAAAATATTTTTTAGAGAAAGAAAAACATAACAACGAAACATAAAAAATAAAATTATCTAATCAACTATCATCTCCCTCCAACCAAATTGAGACATTATCCCCAATGTCTGAATAGAAAGAAGTAGAGCTTAGAAGACATTACCTGGTTAGCTTGGAAAAGACAATTGAATCAACAATATTACTATTTAAAAAGTTACAGATTAAGATTTAAGTCCATTCTAAGCTTTTTGCCACGATCGGTTATTTGGGCAGTCCAACTTGAAAAGAATTGGGTCGATTCTTAGTTCATAGGCTAACAGTTGGTCGATTAATTTAACAGATTTTCCTGCAGTAAGAATAAATATTTTGTCGGTTTTAAAATGGACCCAAGTCTTTTAGTGTCCTCTCGAAATACTAAAAGAAAATCAAAAAAATTGATTTACATAAAGTAGTCCAATGAATTTTAATGAATGTTTAAATTTCCTCATGACGCAACTATGAATATTTCTTCCAACGTGCCCAACCCACCTGGTAAAACAATAAAAGCATCGGCATGATTAATCATTTTAGTAAGTCTTTCAGGCATACCTAAGACAATGTATTATTCTCCATTTGATTTCCGATGAGATTTCCATCTGCCAAAATTTTTGGGATGATTCCTAACCACATTCCATCATTTCATGATTGTCACTGTCATACAATACAAGAAAAAACAAATTTAGCGACGGAAATTAGCGACGGAAAAATCTGTTTCAAACTTTAGAAACGGAATAGCGACGGAATTGAAATGGATTGAATGAACAGCTACGGAATTATAACGACGGGACAAAATTCCATAACTAATCGTAGCGGGAATAAAATTGCGGGAACAACAGCGATGGAATAGCGACGGATTTTATAATCTGTCTCTATATATTGAAACGAAAATAAAATTTCGTCGTAATATTACCGACGGAAGAAATATTCCGTCTCTAAATAGCGACGGAATTTCATTCCGTCTCTATTTAGAGACGGAATTTTAATTATGTCGCTATATATAGACACGGAAGTAAGTTCCGTCTCTATATAGCGACAAAATTCGTATTCTGTTGCTAAATATTACGACGGAATAATAATGTCGTCGCTAATATTACGACGGAATACTATATTCTGTCACTAATATTGCGCCGGAATACTAATTCCATCGCTATTTTGCGACGGAAATAAAATTATGTTGCTAAGTTTTCTTAAATAAATATTTCCTTTTCCCCATCACTCGTTTTCCCTCACACTCAAAATCCCTAAATCTCTCAAATTCACCACGCCCTCTCTCAATCTCACTCTCCGTCATCAGGTCTCCCTCTAAATCTCAGGTAAACTTGATCCATCTTTTTTTTTTCCTTTTTTTATATGGTGAGGGCTGGGCTTTGCTGGTTTACTGTTCGGTTGCTTCTGCTATTGATGGTTGCTTCTTTGTTTACTGCTCGGTTGCTTCTTTGTTTTTATGGTGAGGGCTGGGCTTTGCTTAGGGTTTATTGGGTTTGAATGTGCCGAGAGATGAGAGAGTGAGGAGTGTTTAGGTTTTTTGGTTATTTGTTTTGTGATTTTTTTTTTGAAGTGTCGTGAGGATTCAGAAGGGAGAGAAGGGCATGAGTCGAGAGCTATTGATGCCTTGTTCGTGTTTAGCATTTGAGAGAGAGGGGGGTCTGTTCGATTAATTCACTAGATCGACTTCAATCAACTGATTTCAATTTGATTTCTTCTTCTGCTTTTTGTTTTTTGTTTTTTGTTTTTTTTGTTAATCATGTATATATATATATTTTTTAATTATTTTCATATGATGTTTTAATTTTAGTTGTACCAGTTAATGCATTTGTTTTTTTCAACTTTTTGATTTTGTTGTTAAATTTATAGTTTTCAGTTTTTGATTTTTACTTGTTTGAATCAGTTGTTCTGTCAGTTTTGCTTTCTTATCTCCTAATTAAGTCCTTGCTAATTTTTATTTATTGGTTTTCATTTCTATTCTGTTTGTAACTACATTCATATGTTGTGACTTGTGACTTGTGACAATGTTTACTTTGTTAATGTCAGTCACTAGGTTACTTTGTTTAGATTCATATGTTTCCTTTGACAATGTTAATTTTGTTAAGATGACAGTCACTATTAGTTCATGTATTATACATTGAATTTGTTATGTGTTGTTGTATTCAGTTGATTTTGAGTCACGACTCTATTTTATAATATGTGTTTATTTGTTTTTCCCACAATAATTTGTTTTTAAAGAAGATGAGTGTGTCAGACTGTTTCTTGATTTCAAAAGCGTTATATGGCTGGTTAAATTTTGTGTTCCTGTTATTTGAAGATACAACAGTTGCTGATATATGTGCTAGAATGTGTGCTTGGTTTGATTTTGTTGATAGATCTAGGTTTCAACCTGGATATCATAGTGCTATGGTTCAAAAAGATTGTGATAAATATGGTAGTTTTGCTTCTATCTATTGTTGCAGTCATGTTGATTAGACTGTAACGGAAGTAGTTTCATTTCTTATTCAATTGTACTACTTTCAAGGAGGGATTCAATTACATTTTTTGGTTTACATTGCCGAGTGGTTTAGGGAGAGTGAATTGGTGTGCCAAATGTGCAGAGGGTTTATTTGTTCTATTACGTCTATTCTATTGTATGCCAAGAGTTGAGTTTAATTAACTCTGTCATAATTTTTACCAATAAAGTCACCATTTATATTTTCATCAGTTGCCAGCATCATATACAACCGTAGTGAAAGATATGAAGCAAAGATAGCGGGTCATGTACAATATAGATGGATGTATCCGTTTGAGTGGTATCTTCGTCGACTGAAAAATAATGTCACCAATAAAGCTAAAGTCGAAGGTACAATATGTAATGCATATTTGGTTGAAGAGGCTTCATCATTTTGTGCGCATTACTTTCAGCCACATGTTTACACTAGACTTAGGAAAGTTCCACGGAACGATGATACTTGTGGGGGTGAAGGGGAAGAACATGAAGGGATGATCTCAATTTTCAGAAATTCGAGAAGATCATATGGCAGAGAGAGATCTAGATTCTTTATAGATGATAAAGAATATCATGCAGCTCGTACATATATTTTACTGAATTGCGAGGAAATTAAACCTTAAATTGAGTAAGATTGTTAATTTAATGAATTTTTATAATTTATAGCGCATTAATTTCATAATAAGTATCTTATTGAAGATAACATATTTTGGTTGTTAGTATGTACATTGCGGAGTTGAGGCAAATTGATGTAGATATGTCTGAAGCAGTGGTTGATTCCAAACTTGACAAAGAATTCACATTGTGGTTCGAAACATATGTAAGTAAAAAACTGCAAATTGGTGGTCTGTGTCTAAACTCTAGTTCAAAAATATGATCCGTTAATTATAGCAGGGCAAGTGTATTACACCACTTATCCAACCGTACGGAAAAATCCAAGCGATTGGTGGTCTGTGTCTAAATTAAAAGCTCGTGATGTTGTTGAAGTTTCAGAATAATCTTTCACAACCTCGATGTCATGTGGAGTTGCGTTTCAAGAGGATGTTGTAGAAATGCATGCAATAGAAATTGTGGCAGAGGCTGAACCTCAACGATTAATTGGTGAAGACTACAATTATATCGATATTGAGGACATGGATATTGAGGAAGACGATGAGCCAGAAATAGAAATAGAATCAGATGAAGAATTTGAGGAAAACGGCGAAGATGAACAATTTGATGATTTTTACAACGAATAGTTTATTAAATTAATAATAAGCGATAATAGGTTTTTTGGATTCCTCCTAATATATTTTATTAGCATTTTTGTTCGTTGGCATTGGCGGGTATAAAATATAACCTCTCTAAACTGTTATTTTGATATGCTTGTTAGGTTGGTGTAACTTTAACTTCACAACGTCATTAATTTTTTTTTCCCAACCTCTGTAGTAGACATGCAGAGCAGCAGCAGCTGCTGCATATTGCATCAGATATTGCAGCAGAGAGCTCTGAAAAAAAAATTAAAAAAACTGCAATTAAAGTGCTGCTGCAATATAGTAATAGGTGTTTCATGTGATGAGTCACGAATTTGCGTTCAAGCCGAAATTTGAGTTTGCTATGAAAAATAATGAATCGGTAACTAACATAGTGGATGCAAAAATAACTTAAAAGGTTTAAAGTTTGATGTGATTAAGTGTTGGATTGATAATCACTAAAATAAAGTGCTATTAAAACTAATTAATATGATGCTTGTAAAATGTGAGGAATACTGTGAAGATTATGACAAGGGTATTTATTTTCTTTTTAGTTGGAAAATGGACATTTGGTACATGATTAAATATGTATATTGATTATAGATATGGTACGGGGAGGACAACCAGCTGGCCGAGGATGAGGAGTTGAGCGGTCAGGCCAAATGTCATCATCATATTCCACACCATAGGACGATATACCTTCTACAGTCCCAACTACCCCTATTTCTACTACTCAGACATCAGCAGGATCGACTTCAGCTGGATCATCTCAAGCGGCACAAAGTTTAATGAGTTGTATCAAACTTATGATTACACATGCTACTCATGATCAGTATGATTTTCGAAAGTTTATATTATTATTATTATTATTGTAATTGTTGTGTTGTCGTTGTTGGTATTATTAATATTATTATTATTATTTATTTTTATTATTATTAAAAAAAATCTAAATATTTATTTACTATTTTATACGCAGGTTCATACCTTCGGCCTCTCGCACGATAGGAGAAATATTTAAGGAGAAATTTGCAGATGAGGGCACGCAGTGGACTAAAGTCCCTAAAGAAATAAAAGAGTACTATTGGGATGAATTTCAGGTATATTATTATTATATGTAATGTATTATTCGTCATTGTTGATTACAAATTATTTATTCAAATTATTTTCACTTTTTACAGAAATTTTATCAGTGGGAATCTGCGCATGCGGTCGCTGTTAGGATTACATGGAATAATGTGTGTAAGAATCGGTATAACGATAAACTCTGTAAATGGCACTATAAATATAAAGATTGAGGGAAGCCACTTTGCGTTCCAGATAATGTTTGGAACAAATGGCATGAGTATTGGAGTAGTACAGTGTTTAAATTAAAATCTCAGCAAGCATAAAAAAATAGAAACACTGAGAAGAGTGGAGAAGGATCGGGTGTTTCTAAACACACCGGTGGCTCGAGGTCTACCATTCAACATTCTATTGATATGGTTAGATTTTTTAAACATGCGAACATTTTTTATTACTTTTATTAAAAAAATTTAATAATTTTTTATTTTTTAAATAGGAATTTCAGTTAGGACGTGCACCCGCAGGCTATGAGGTCTTTAAGCATATGCACACAAAGAATGATGGTACTTTTATTGACAAGAGATCAAGCGACATTAATGTAATTTTTTTTTTATAAATTATATATTTTTAATTTGTTCTTTTCAAAATCATTTTTGCTTTCTTATATATATTTATTATTAATGGTAGGATGCTGTGGAGCAAATGGCATCGATTGCATCTCAGTTATCAGAGGAGTCTGGTGAGCCAGCTGAGACTCAGCTTGACATCAATCGCCTATACTTAAATGTGGTTGGAGTGGATACTAAGAAGCGCCGAGTGTACGGTCTCGGCTCTCTTGCATCGCTTTCATATCCGGATTCATTAAGCAGCTCAGGTAGATCACACTTCGGAATGACTTTTGATGATACATTTGAGCAGCGGGTACAAGAGCGAGTTAGGATTGAAATACAGATTATACAACAACGACTGGATGAAGAGATACACCGCCGAGAGGAAGAGCAGCAGAAGAGAAATGAAGAAGTGCTTGATCTCAAACAGAAGATGGCAGAAATGGAGCGGTATTTTCAAATGATGAGAAACTTGAGTTCACAGCCTTCCTCTTCAGGTCCACCTGATCCTCCGACTGATTGTGAGCAGAGAGATAAGGAGAATTAAGTTATATGTATTTATTTTATGTTGTACTTTTTTACACATAACTTTTATGTAATAAAATTTTTATTTTAATATTTGTTGTGTTTATTTTATAATTTTTGTAATTATAATATATTTATTTTATAATTTTACTCATATTAATATTGTTTAAAATAAATTTAATTTCTTTAAGAATTAAAAAAAAATACAATTTTATTAAAAAAAATTCACTTGCTACTAATTAGCGACGGAAATTTCCGTCGCTAAATGGAGACGGACATTTCCGTCGCTAAATAGCGACGGATATTTCTGTCGCTATATTGCGACAGACATTTGCGACGGACAAGTCCGTCTCTATTTAGCGATGGAATTGTCCGTCCCTATTTAGGGACGGAATTGTCCGTCGCCAAATAGCGACGAAATTAATTCCGTAGCAATTTATAGCGACGGAAATAAAATTTCCGTCGCTATATACTTTGCGACTAGTAAAACAGAGACGGAAAAATTTCGTCTATGTTCCGTCGCTAAAGTCGAATAGCGACGGATTAGAGACGGATATTTTCGTCTCTAATTCGTATTTTTCTTGTAGTGATATACTAAGTGCATGTTTCTTTCCGCCATAACTCTACCCAATTCTTTTGTGGCCTCAACAAATTCTGGTTTAGTTCCAGAGCTAGATCCATAAAATACACAAATATTAGTGACTCGTCGTCTTGAAGTTTTCTCTATTTTTACTCTCTCTATTATTTGGATGTGTCGAATAGAGAAATGATGAGTTGTATTCATAGATCCTGAAAAGGGTGAGTAATAAAGGCACTAGTACCTGCAAAATGATAATTTTCGGATGAATAGTAAAATAGATCGTGAAAGTCAAAAAGTTTAGATACTGTCGGCAAAATTAAAGTAAATGAAATCAAAAAAATAAATTAAAGTTAATCAAAACAGTAATTTAAAGTAAAAGAAATCAAAGCAATAAATTAAAATAATATTTATTGGTAGTTTTTATGGTGACTCACACCTTCCTCTGGTTTTATATCCAGTAACAGATTGAACGCCCTTTATGGATCGAGGGTATGTTTTCTATCCAATTTTCTTACAAATTGGAAAACAATGTCTTTAAAGTCAGATTCTTGAGACTGTATTGTTGTTTTCTTTCTGAAATTGTGTATGCAAATTGGGAATCACTCGATGAATATGTCCACTAGGATGCGTCTCAAGAGTTAATGATATATCATCCAAAGACTCCTTACTCAAGCCATCTCTAATGAACTGAATTTTATCTTCGCAATTGTCAGACATCATTCCTAACGAAAGAAAATTATAACAAACACCTATTGTTTAGCTCTTCGTTTCTTAGCATATGTGTTTATCCCTACACCAGATATGTGAGAAATGAAGGAGTCAGATAACTCACCTGCCAAGCGAAACCTTACTTCAATTACCCAACGAATATCACTAGGAATACCATTAATCATAAAAAAAAACTCATTCTTTCGGTGGGTGATTTGTAAATTTTCATCATAGCATTTTTGGGGAGAGAAAGAAAATGATTGTGGAGTTTTTTTAGAGTTTCTTCCATGTCTTAATTGTAGGGTATCCGTAATTTTAGGGAATTGAAAGAACCGACTTAGAGTAACAGAGTATCTTTATCCGCTATTTAACTGGGGTGCAAGACTTTGACAACAAAACACAAGAAAAATTAAAAATTAGACAAGCACAAAAGAAAATAAAAGAACATAACAGCTTATAATACATCAATCACAGTATACTGGGTTTGAAAGGAAAAAAGATTCTTGAAAATTTAAACACTCCAAAAATAGTTTCAGACGTTGTTCATTTACTTTAAATACATCAGCATCCCTAGGATTCTCAATTTCAATAGCTCGATATGGGTAAATATGTTTCACAATAAATGGGCCACTCCATTTGAATTTAAATTTTCTAGGAAATAAATGAAGATAATAATTATAAAGTAAATTTTTTTGACCAATTTCAAATGTTTTTCGTTAAATTTGACTATCATGAAATGCCTTAGTTTTAACTTTAATAATTTTCGCATTCTCATATGAATCATTCCTTAACTTTTCAAGTTCATTTAATTGCATTTTACGTTCATGACTTGCATTTTCAAGGTTTGAATTGAATGCTTTAGTAGCCCAATATGCCTAATGCTCAAGTTCTATGGGAAAATGACAAGGTTTTGTAGGGGTTTTATGGCGAAAATCCGGTAACGCAGCGGAAATGCAAAATTTTCCGATTTCAATAATTTTTCTTGGATCAATTAAATAAATTTATTTATTTAATTACCCAATACTTAAAAACTGAAATTTTACACAATAAACCAAATTTCTTGGTAATTGTTGAATTGGCCCAAAAGTTTACAAATTGATCATTTTAGTCCTTAAATTGTCAAATAAAATTTTGGTTGATTCTAAAATGATTTCCAACATGTCCAACACATCAAAATCAGATTGCAATAAAATCCCCAAAAAATTTGTAATTACCGAACAGCCCTTGAATTTTTCAATTTTTGCAATTTGGTCCATTTTTGTTCAAAACATGTCAAGATCAAATCCAATCAACCTAAAAATTAATATGCATCATATACACACCATAATACATCACATATATGAAAAATCCCAAATTTGGAAAGGGTTAAGAACCCTAATTTTATAATTTCTTCAAATTGACAAAATATACCAAATCAATTAAATCCAACACTTTAATTCAAACTTTACAACACCAAACACGTCTCACCATCATGAAACAACTCAAGAAAAATTATAGGTCATCAATGAGTGGCTTAGCAACTCTAGAATGGCAACTTGATTATCAAATAATCAAAAGAGAGCTTATGAAACCATTTCAAGTTCACTTAGAAACCATACATGCTTTCATCTTTAAAACAAGTTCATAACCATTTAAAACACAAACTAAAAGTGTAGAGACAACATCCTAGTAACATATGTTGAAGCTAAGAATGATAGAAACATTTTCTTAGTTGAAAAGTTTAAGAAAAAACTTACAAAATCAAGGTATTTTCAAGCTTTTTCCTTTGTATCTTCAACTTTGCTCTCATTTCTTTTTGTTTTGTTTTTGGTAACTTGTTAACCTTAACCTAATGAAAAATGAAAAAAACAATATATACACTCCTAATATGCCCTTGGCCGAAATTGTGTATACATAAAATATCTAGATATTATTTTTTTGTTTCATTAAAATTAACTTTATCAACTTATGAAAATGATCATTAAACCATTTAATGATTTTCAACAAGTCAAATAAAGCAACTCAAGGCATCTCCAAAAATATCAAAACTTAATATATTTATATTTTTAATTAATTTAAATAATTAAATAATTATTTAAATACAAATATTTTAAATATATGTGTTATATTTACTTTAAATGTCCAAATACATATACATTTATGATATATGTCAAATATCACAATTTGACATTTAATTAATGTGTATTTAATAAAATCTATCATTAAATACAAATACACAATAATTAGGAAATGACCATTAGGTCCATTCGCATGTATTTTTCGTTTAACCTTTAAGCGACTTATAAATAATTAGTATTACTCATAAAAGTTGCCCTAGTGCTCTACGAGTATATTTCACTAGTGAGACTCTCTAGATTCAGGCATATCTGTCACGAAATCCAATTTCATGTCCATAATTTACCCATCCGTAAATTATAACAACCACAGATAAACTCGATGAATCATAAAGGTCGAGGTCATGACATATGTTTAATTCCTCTGTCACAGGTATCCAGATATATCCCAGAGATATAGATGTAAACGTCAAATCTTTATAGGGACAATCCCGTTGAAGTCTCTATTAGTAATCTCTAAAAGAACACTTAGAACTTATTTCTAAAGTGTAACATAGGCCCATGGTTTTTATCTGATTACTAATCATATATTGACTACTTATGCTCTGTACACAGAACTGACGGATCCTATCTCGACACATACAGGACACCCTGAGGATCTATCCACACCCAACGAACAGGTGGAGGTCTGATCTGAATAGTTTGGTGATGTGACTAACATCTAAGTGTGGAAGATGTCTCATGTGCCCATAGTGGTATCTCAAGTCGAAGAATCACAAATGATACTCAACCCGAAAAGATTCTTATTGACGTTGGTGTACCATCCATTAAGAATCTTCAGTGATTCATTCAGTGTCTATCTGCTATAAACACCTACACGTCTATACGAGTCTCCAAGACTCATGATTCATTTAGAAACCGTTGGAATCATATATTCTATTATACGACATGTATCAGTCTCAACGGGTTTACTTTACTGACCAAATAGTGTAAACCTTTACCAGGAACTATCTAAGAATGACAGCGTCATGATACAACTCAATGTCAATTGCGACGCTTTTGCAACTGCATCATGAATAATCATTCTAAGGTCAATTACGTCTTTACCATATAAAGAGATATATTATATTATAGAAACTGCTTATTTTATTAATAATAAAACTTTTACAAAAGTATTTACAAGGAAATACAACGGGGAATTGGCGCTCTGAGCACCAACCCCAATAGGTTTTTCATAAACTAGACCATATGGAGATATTCCCAAAGATATTTTGAAAGATGTTCGATATACCCAAAGTATATCAATCAGTCAAAGAGTCAAATCTTTGTGATTTGGGTTGACCTTTTTTTTCAAAATTTGTTTGGTTTTTTTATTTGCTAGTTCAATTTGACCATTTGTCTGAGGGTGATATGAGGTATAAACTTTATATGTAATTCCATACTTTTCATTAAAAACTCTAAAGGCTTGTTACAAAAGTGTTTACCTACATCACTTATAATGGTCCAAGGGATTTCAAATCGACTTAAGATATTTTCTTTTAAAAATTTAATCACAATTTTGTGATTATTGTTTCGACAAGGATCACCTCAACCCATTTGAGATGTAATCGACTGCAACTAAAATATATAAAAATCCAACTGATGGTGGAAATGGACCTTTGAAATCTATTCCCCAACAATCAAAGATTTCGTTGACAAGAATTGGATTTAAAGGCCTCATGTTTCTTTTAGAAATGAATCCCAACTTTTGACAATTTTCACAAGTATTGTAGAAAGCATGTGTATCTTTAAAAAAAAATATGGGCCAATAAAATCCACATTGTAAGATTTTTGTAGCGATTTTCTTGGATGAGAAGTGATATATGCATGCTTCTTAATGACAAAATTGAATAACACTACTTATCTCATTGTCCGGTATGCGATGAGTGGTAATTATATCACTATTTCTCACTCATTTAACTTAATATTTTATATAGTTTCTTGAGTTTTGTGAATATTTTGATATGTTTTGTGATATTTTGTAGATAAATAAAGTTTCAGGACTTTCTGGAGGTGATTTGGGACTAAAACAGTGAAAAAGGACACAAAAGGGCAAAATGGTCATTTGGCGCGTCGCGACGCATAATGTGCGCCGATCCATGCTAACGTGCGCCGAGTCCACATGTCATAATCTTTGAAGTTTGACTTTGCTAACGTGCGCTGTGCCACGTGTCACCATCACAGCCGATCTGCTAACGTGCGCCGTGCCACATGTCATCATCCTATGGTGCCGACAATCGCCATCGCCACATGTCGCCACGTGTCACTCCACGTGTCAGCCATGTCATCGTCCAAATCACTAGTTGACCGAGTTAACATGCCACGTCACTGCCATATCATCATCAGCCAATCACAGCGTGCCACGTGTCGTAATCCTACGGTGCCGATAATCACTTTCGCAACATGTCACCACATCACCGTCACGTCATCGTCATATCAGCGCCACGTCAGCACAATTATTGAGTCATTTATCTGAAATGCCACGTGGCAGATAAGAATCTGAAGCAGCGAATCACAAGATGACACGTGGCGCATCGCGTCGCGACCCGAGAAGCCTACCGAGGTCAATAAATTGAGCTCGAGATTTCAGTTTCAGATGTAGCCTCCTCTCTGAATTCTCTGATGTAAATAGGGAGTTTTCTACCTAGTTTCTTTTTAATTTCAGTTTTGTAATTAATTTTAATTACGTTCTGTAATAGTAATTTACTTTTGTAATAGTAATTTTCCTTTTTTAACTCTTACAGTTTTTACTATTCAACCATGATGAGGTAACTTCCCCCTGCTAGGGTGAAAGGTAATTCTTTTACTAATGCTATTTAGATTAATCTCCCTTAATTATAATATATTCACTATTTAAAATTTGACTTAATAAGGATACCGTTATATTGGTCGGTTGGTAATTCATTTTAAACTGGTTTAAACCTGACTGAGCAAGGATACCGCCAGATAGGTCGGTTGGTAATTAAATTTTCTTACCGCCTATATAGCAGGTTTATTTTGGTTCCGCCTTTATGGCTGGTTGGACTTAATTTGACTTAATTAGGTTACCGCATATATGGCTAGTTGGCAAAATTATCACAAGTTAATATATTATATTAAGGGAGATATCTAAATGGTAAATAGTAAAAGTAAATCATTTTACCTTAGCATTATATTTTATTGTAAATTTACTTTTCAGTATTTTCTTTACCGCATTTACTCTTCAGCATTTTTACTTTATGTCTTTTATTTTACTAGCCCTAGTTATGAATAGTAACTAAGTTAGTTATCTAGGGTTGTGATGAATTCCAATATCACCGGTTTATAAGGGGTTAGATTATAGTTTGGGTAATATAAAGATTTATTTATTGAGCCTTAATCTTAATGCTTTTTATTAACTGGTCATTAATAAAATTGATCAGGTAAACTTAAAATGAACTTGGAAAATGGATTTTAGGTTTAAGACCCTAGACTCAATAGCCCACGATCTTCCTTGAGGATAGATAACCCTTTAATAGATTTCTTTACAGGATAGGAATATACCTGTCGGGCGGGGGTAACCATAATTGGAACTTAATCTTAATGAATCCAGGTAATTTGGTTGACATAGACATAATGTTCAATTGGGTTATACTGGATATTTGTAATTGACCATCGGAAGAGGCTTTTACATAATTTCATGTTCCAGGTTAGTAAATCAATATATTACCCAACTATAAGATAACCACTTCATCTTTAAATAATATTGGAATAAATCACAACCCTGGATATTTTATTAATATTGAATTTTTCTTCAGTTTACTTTCGTGCAACTTTATTTACTAGTTTTAAATTTAATTTGTAAGTAACCATCCCAATCAAAACAAACAATCTGTTAGATACTAGTAAACATTTGACCTCATCAAATTAATAGCTTAGGTATTAAGTCCTCGTGGGATCGATACTTTTTATACTACTTGAACGATACGTGCGATTGCGTTATACGCGTGTGAAAGCACCGGTCAAGTTTTTGATTTTTTTTACTCTATTACTTTTTGAGATGCTTCCTCCAATTAAACTAGAGCACTGAATATTACAAACTTTTCAATTACAGCTTATGTTTGTATGTTACCATGCATGTTGATAATACCTGCCAACTGAGCATATGAAGATCCATTTTAGTCAATTTTATGGAGAATTTTCAAATTAAATAATTCAATATGAAATAAACAAAAATTAACTTGTTTCGAAAATGGGTTGAAATACGTATCAGGAATGGGAACTCCTTACACAGCTATCTCTCACCAATTTCACCTTTTTAGTCAAAATAAAAACAAAAACGCAAAATATTTTTGTAATTTTGAAAAATTTTCAATTTTTTTTCGAAAAATTTTGGACTAAAAATAAAAACAACACAAAACTAAAAACAAGATACTGATCAACTAATTCCCTCCCCCAAACCTAAATGAGACATTGTCCCCAATGTCTTAAACAGTAGAATAAGAGTTTAGAAGATAGTACCGGGTTAACTGAAATTCTACACGAAAAGTTAAAGGTTAAGATCCAGATTAATCCGACGCCTCCTACCACAATCGTCCTCGGACCAATTTATCTTTGAAAGGATAGGGTCAATTTGTGGTTCATAGGCTAAGATTTGGTCAATTAGATCCGGAGCAGTTCTGGCAGTGAATATGAGTTCTTTTAAAGGTTTTGACACGAACCCATTTCTCTGGGCATCATCAAGAAACACACAAAGAAAATCATAAAATCCTTCAACGTTGTACATTCCAAGCGATTTCTGGTGTATGTTCAGGTTCGCCCAAGTTAATACTGTAAAAATTTCCTCCAATGTACCCAAGCCACATGGCAAATCAATAAAAGCATCAGCACTGTTAATCATTTCTACCAATCGTTCAGACATACCTGGCACGATCAGTTCCTCTCTGTTTGATGGTCCAATAAGATTTGCTTCTGCCAAGGGTTTTGGGATGATTCCCAAAACGTGACTGTCACCCTCCTGTACAACTTTTGGAACGATCCCCATAAGTCCAAGATTGCCTCCGCCATATACTAAGTGCATATTCCTTACAGCTAAGACTCGACCCAATTCATGTGCTGCTTCTACGTATTGTGGTTTAACACCAACACTAGTACCGCAAAACACACAAATATTTTCAACTCGTCTTCTTGAAGTAGATTCCATGTTTTAATCTGGATGTCTTCAAAAGTGCAATGATGAGTTGAATTTATAACACCTGAAAAGGGTGAGTAAAATAATAGCACTAGTACCTGCCAAATAAAAATTATTATTTAACAGTAAAATAAATCGTGATAGTCAAAAAGGTATGGATCCTGTCGAAGAAAATTAAAGAAAACAACAAAATAAATCACAATTATTAGGAAATGACAAAGAGATATAATATGTACAAGAAATGTAGAGGCTTGATTGACATCTATGCGTCAGAGACAAGCTTCCCATCCAATTTTCTTATAAATTGGCAAACAATGTCTTTTTGAGTCAGATTCCCGAGACTTAACTATTGTCTTTCCTTTTGGAATTGTGCATATAACACACGAATTTTATGATACACACATAAATTGGGATGCGTCTCAAGAGTTTTAGATATGTCATCCAAATACTCCTTACTCATGCCATCTCTAATGAAATTAATCTTATCTTCGCGATTATCAGACACCATTCCTAAAGAACGACAACGAGTATCACAAAACATACGAGAACATTTATAACAAACACACATTCTTTTGGCTCTTCTCTTTTTAGCATAGGTGCTCCTTCCTAAACCAGACAGATGTGAAATAAAAGAGTCAGAAGACTCACCTGCCAATCGGACCCGTGCTTCAATAATCCAATGAATGTCAGTAGGAATACCTTTGATCATTAGTAACCTCATTCGTTCCATGTGAGCTTTGTAGACTTTCATCAGAGATTTTTCAAGGAGAGAAGGAAATTGCTTGTGAAGATTTGCGAAAACTTCTTCCATCCTGAAATGACTTATCCTGCAAAAATAAAACACACAAAAATAAAACACACCAAATAACAATATATATAAAAATTTCATGGGTTGCCCCCCTGTGAGCGCTAAGTTTAACGTCGTCAGTTAGACGTGACTGCCCAAATGTTAGGCTGGATCTGAAAGTGTGACACTTTCTTTTTGTCGCTCAAATGATTCTCCCCAGTAGTGCTTAACACGCTTGTTTTTAACCTTGAATGTTTTGTTGGAGTCGGGATCATGTATCTCAATGGCTCTGTCTGGTAAAACCTTGGTGATTACAAATGGACCTGACCACCATGATTTTGGCTTCCATGGGAAGAATTTCACCCTTGATTTTTTTAACAGTACCTTCTGCCCTGGTTCTAGTTGTATGCGCACTGACTTCCCATCATGTATTTTCCTTGCCTTTTCTTTGTATAATTTGGCATCCTCAAAAGGCTGATTGTGAAATTCCTCCAATTCGTTGAGTTGGTGGAACTTTTTCTCTTATGTTGCTTGTAGTGCAAGAATTGGCTTTTTCAGTGCAAAAGACGTTTTATCTTCAGGTTCCACAGGCAATTGACATGTTTTAAGTTTGTCAGTAGAACTTTGCATTGCATTGGAGTTCTGAATGGTATTGTGTATCACATCAAGTCTTAAACATTCCTCCTTTTTTCATCAACTGTGAAATTAATGGCCTTGAAAACATTGAATGTTACTTCTTGGTCATGTACCCTCATGGTTAGTTCTATTTTCTGTACATCAATAATGGTTCAACATGTAGCCAAGAATGGTCTTCCGAGTATTATCGGCACGTCTTCATCTTCCTCCATATCGAGGACAATAAAATCTGCTGGGAAAATGAATTTGTCAACTTTGACCAGCACATCTTCAATTACACCTCTCGGAAATACAAGTGTTCTATCAGCAAGTTGTAGAGAGACTGAAGTGGGCATTGTTTCTCCAATCTGTAGTTTCCTGAAAATAGAAAAAGGCATCAAGTTAACACTCGCACCTAAATCACATAAAGCCCTACCAAGTTATGTTCTCCTATGATGCAAGGAATGGTGAAACTGCTAGGATCTTTCAACTTTGGGGGAAGCTTCCTCTGAATGATGGCTGTAGGACACAGAAATTGACGACGTTGTTCCGGGCTCGCGGCCCAATCGGGAGTACGGAGTAGCCCGCGGGGGACTAAACCGGAGAATAAAATGGAGTCACCACCCGGTGTGAACCGGGAAAATGATTTAAGGCCGCACTCACCCCTCGCAATGGAAGACCTCAAACCGTTGGGTTTGGAATGGTCCCTTACTTATGCCACTTGTAATGAACGGATTTGTGCAATAATTTAACCAAGTCTACGCAACATACATTTGCAAGAGCGGCCTATATCTAAGGGTGCATACAACTTATATCTAAGTTCGTGAGCATAAAGGTAAAACCTATATCTAAGTTTGCATGCATAAAAGTAAGTCAGCATAACGACAAGCACGCAATCTCATGAACATATAGAATTATTAAAGCGAAAAATAAATATCAACCTAAACATAAACATAAATTAAATTCCTAATGCGAAAGAAGTAACTAATCATGCTTGGAAATAACCAACAAATCATGCATAAAAAATAACATATTAACGGCTAAATCATGCTTAAAAGTAAATAACATACTAAACAACTAAATCATGCTCAAACACAAGGTTGGATGAAACGAAATATGTATGTCTCTCGAGTAGTACGTGGAGTTGTTTCCCAAGTACAAACCGCATTACCGTCCATTCGGATTCGGCTACGGAATTTACGTCTAGGTTTCCATCAGATATACCGCAAGAGAGAAAACATATTCCATTCATACGGAGGTCATATCATACTCCAATCAACAATACTCATGCAAAGTAAAATAAGAAAATAAATAAAAATAAAGGAGAATGAATAAAAAGGGTGCCCTCAGGTCTAACCTCTTAAGTCGTCTCTTGGAAATGTGTTACACGGTTGTCGGAAGGGTTGATGCTCCGCAACATTTCCGATTTACTGGTTCGTTGTTTTCCTTTGTTGCCTCGCTGTTTTGGGCTGCTGTTTGCTCTGTTTTACTGTAATTTTCTGGTCACTATTTTTGCGGTGATTAGGGACTGTTTTGGCTTACTATTTTGCGGTATTTGGGGACCGTTTTCAGGGTTTTTTGCTCACAGTTTGGGGGGTGTGTTGGACAATTATGACCCATAGCGTCACTATTTGTACAGATCATGGTGTTGTTGTACAAATTAACTATGTGACAAAGGAAATTGCACTCTTATCATTTGTGATTAGATCACCTAGATATATAAATGATAGGAGGTCCCTGTGATTTGTTCTTGGATTGAGAATGATATTAGACTGTATCAATCCACGAAGGATAAATCATTAAATATCCCTAGTCAGAGCATTATCGAGATTGGACATCGATAAATATGTAAAAGACTAGTATTACACTTGTGCGCGTTGTGAGGGCACAACGACATAGTTCTCATATATTTGGGTATAGGATACTCATGCAAGTGTAATAGGTGGTTGTGTTTTACCGATGGAACGGGAAACAGCTTCGCTCTGGATAAGACCCCATCGGAATTCCATTGGTAGTATGACTATGTGTCTATGGAAGTCCGAAATCAGGGTATGTGTATTTGGTCTAAACCTGAGACTTGCACCGCTAATGCTTACGACAATCAATATACTTTGGTTGAGGTCGTCCATGGCTTTAACCGGGTTCTGTGTACGCCAATTTTGGGTATATCGAGAATCGTAGTGTGTTGGGTGTGATGTCGAGATGGAAGTGTCACTCCAGTCATATGGAGTTGATGATCACGCATGGATACAGAACTGGTTCTCTATATAAGGTTGCAACCGTCGGGATAATATGACTTGGTCATGATTATCCGATTCTAAAGAGACTAGTTGCTCGTAATCCGATATATGCTTCGTACGGGGCAGACATTGTACCAGCCTCAGGCCTCACATGTGATCATCCGATATTGGACAGAAATACGCAATATTACGTATACTACGCCTGATATAGATCCTTTATTCCTGTAAGGATATTTCCGGAGAATTGGGGAGGCATGGCGCTTTGCTATAGGCCAACCTTATCTTGAAAATCGATATAAACGTAGTACGAGGTACTTACGTGTTCGGATAGTCCGACGATCGAATTTACTGCCAACATATCCGGGGATCTCATGGGTAGCTTCCCAAAGATTCATCGATGACGTATGACTCGCACTTTTAATTAATCTGGGATTAATTAGATGAGAGAGAAAATTAATCTGGGATAAATTGCGGAGATATTTTATATGGGATAAAATATCAATTAAAGAGAGAGAACGATTAATTTTGAATTAATCGATAAATTAATATATTCGATATATTAAACGAAATTGGATTTCGACGCGGAATTAAAATTAGATTTTAATTCGGGCGAACGAATTAATTTGGAATTAATTCGTTAGCGACGTGAATAGTGATTTCGCTAGGCGTAATCATTTAATTACGACGCAACGGAAAATTCGTTAATTTGGAATTAGCGAACCCGAGCCCGAGATTATTAGCGAGCGCATTCGTATTTCGAATTCGAGTGCGGCACGTCAATCAAGCGTCAAATCGCTAGTCGCTGCAAGCGTCAAATCACTTGTCACTTTGAGTGATGTGACTTGATTGATTGATGTGACTTGATTGATGTGATGAGTGATGTGTGTGGTTGGCAATTAAAGCCAAATGTGTTGGAAATGAACTTGAATTTCATTTCAAGTGTATTAGATACACTTTTGGTATTCACCAAAACGCATAACAATTTTCCCTCCTCTCTCTCTTCTCCTTCTTCCTCTCTCTCACGCATTTCTTCACTGGTTTTCTGCTGGGCAAAACGTAAGCAGAGAAGGGGAAGCAATGCGTTTTTGTGGCAAGAACAAGAGTGCTAGCACACTCCGGATCAATGCGAAGGTGATAGGGAAGTTCACCCATGAGCCGGGAACCATTCGACGAAGCTTGGAGCTTGACGAAGGAGACCAAAAGGCCGAACCAGTGAGCTTGAGCTGCTGTTTTGGCGTGACCAGTGCAGTGGGTAGTGAAGAATTTTTGTTGCCTAAAGCGTCGCTCAACCGCTCGATGTAAGTATTCCGCAACTTCCGTTGTTTTATTCACACGATTCATGCTTGTTTAATTCGATCTTGGAGACCTAGAATCACTAACAATGGTATCTTGAGTAAGGAAAAGCATGAAAAAAGTTTAGGGTTAAAAATTTGGGTAAATTGATTTTGAGCATGTTTAAATGAAATTGGATGATTTTGTATGCTTAATTGATGTTGAATTGAAGATTGATTGGGTCAATTTCAAGAAATTGTGATTGGATCACTTTTTCCCCAAATTTTTACCTTGGCCGAAAGTTTAGTGCCCTATTATGTCTTGGGATTTTTTATTTTTGATCATTGGATGTATTGGAAATCATTCGGGAATATGATTTAATGTCGATTGTGAAATTAATTGGATTGAATTCGAATCGGACGTAAAATCCCCAAATTGCCGAGAATGTTATAAAGCATGAAATTGGGTAAAATGAATTTGAGCATGCAATTATGAAATTGGATGATTAAGTATGTTTGAATGTGTTTTAATTGATGATTGATTGGATCAATTTGATTAAAAATTGTTTGGAACAAATTTGCCCAATTTTTGGTGTTGGCCAAATGGTGCCCTAAATTTGATGTCTTGGAATTTGATTTTTTGATTCAGATGAGTTAGAATCATGTTGGGTATATTGATGTAATGTTTAATTGGATTCAATTGGATTGGATTTGGAATTTAACAAATAACCATATTGCCGAGACACAAAGTGGGCATGTAAATGGGTTTGATTTATGTTAAATTGTGTTGGACATAATTTAATAATGATGAGCATGATTAATGAGCCTAATTTGTGTTTTGGAAATAATGACTTGGGTGATTAATTATGTTAATGCACTTTGATTAATTAAATGTAAAAATGGATTTTAGTAATTTAGTTAATTAGGCCTTAAATTGGATTTGGGCTTGTTGTGTTGTAATTGGGCTAATTGGGCTTGGTTGTACCAAGTTAGGTTTGTGCCAAATGGATTGGATCCAATTGGGCCCAAAACCGCCTCCATAAAGCCCAAATGCTACTTAATGGACCTTTAAAGTTTAATTGGGCCTAATGGGCCTAAATTGATTTCTAGGCTTATGGGGTAACTCCCGGATTGGATTTTGGTTATTCGGTTTGACCCGAGTTGACCAAAAGTCCATGCCTCGAGAAATTAATTAAAAGCCCATTGGACTTTAATTAAATTAACATTGGACGTTAATCGGGCTTTGAGACCCGTAACGATTAAATTTGGAATTTAAATCGTAAAAGGTTTATTAATAAAGTGTAATATTTAATTTGGAATTAAATAGCGAATTAGAATTAAATACAAATTGAATTGGATTTAATTATGTAGTTTAATTTAATTCAAGAATTCGTACTTTGAGTACTTATTCGCAAAACGAGTTTGACTCGAACAAAATCAAATCGTTGTTTAAACATTGGATGATCACTAATTATCAGATTAATTAATTGGATTAGATTGATTGATAACATGCTTGTGTGAATACATGGTTGCGATGCATGAATAATGTATATCGGTGTTATTAGATGGGTGGGGCAATTTTAGAAATTGTTGTAATAAATTTGATTTATTAATTGGACCTGCGTGTCCAGCCTTATTACCGCTTTATTCTTTGTATTCTCTTCTCACTTATTCCCCTCAATGTAAATGAGGTTTCTTTAGAAGTGTAGTGTAACGGGTAGAATAATACATGTGCCAGCTGGAGAGAGAAATTGAGAGATTTGATCTAGGATCAATGTGTAAAGTATCCATCCGCATATCATTATTATTTTTCATATGCGCTTTATTATGTGGTTAGAATGCATGTTTAAGGGTGTATGATGATGAGACCTTAACAAAGATAATAAATTGGTTGCCAATTTGCACGCAAAAAAAAACCTCCAAATATTATTAAGCGTCTTTCCTTCCATTGAGTGATTCTCACTCAAGATCTAAGACGGCGTTGGTTTGTTGGCCAAGTCAAGGCCTTTGTCTGTCGAAGATATGTTTGAATCACGAGAGCTTTGTTACATGTCAGTGTCTTGTCCAAGTTGTGGTTTGTTGGCCAAAGTCAAGACCATTTCTTGTCCATCGACATTGATTACGAAGCTTTCCATGGTCAATGGGTCGCGCTTGACTGAGATCACTAAGTTTGTTGTGCAAAGCCAAGGCTTAGTTGATTCAGAGGAAAAATGTTAGGTATTACATTGGATGTATTGGCATATATAAGATATATGTTTAGGACTTGGATGTCCGCCTACTGGATTTAGAAATTGGATTGGATCCAATTGATCTTAGAGATCTACCTAGTTAATTATCATACAATTTGTTGGCCAAAGTCAAGATTGTGTGATATTTAACGGGATCCTAGCCCGCTAGGAAACACGATTTCCAGAGTACTCGACAGAGGGTTAGAGGCTCGCCGAAAAATAGTGGGAGGCAAGAATTGAATTTGCAATATTCGTTCAATTACTCGCCATACGCGCTCAAACAAATATCATTCGTCAAATAAATTAAATGTTAGTTGGACTAATATTTAAATTATTGTTTTAATAAACAGTTGGACTGTATTATAGTTGATTATATAATTGGATTATAGTAATCAATATATTTGAACTAATTAATTTCAATTTATAGTTGATTTTATAGTTGGACTATAGTAATCAATATAATTGAGATTAATTAATTTAAATTATATTTGATTATATAGTTGGACTATAATAATCATTATAATATATAGTTCCACAAATCGTTGATTAAATAGTTGGACTATTAGAATCAAGATAAAATTGAAAGATTGACATTTAAAACATAATCCTAGGGAAAATGTATTTAAATGGTTTAATTTTCAAATAGGAATAAAATTTCAGGATGGTCCTGGAAAATAATAAGTTATTTTATTTGATAAAATAATATATTAAGCCTAAGCCCGGAGTTAAGCAAATAGTAAAGCATAATCTTTGGAAGATTTATGTAATGATAACTTAAGTGCTTAATCCATTAAGCTTCTCGCAGTAGACTCCTTAATTTCTGAATCATAACTAAGGATTAGATCCTTAAAGTATGATAATGAAATTGAAGGATCTTCATAAATCTATACTTAGATTTAAGAAGTACTAATATTGCAATAGTAAACTCTTGGAGGGTTAATGACTATTCTCAAGGAGACAAAGTAAAAAATTGCAATTAGGCAAGTAGCGCAAGGCGCACTTTACTTCGATATTCTAGAAGGCCAAGGCTTGGCCAAAGGCTTCTAGAATGTTGAAAAAGGGCAAAGGCAAAATCATTATAATCTTCTGGGAAGATAAATGACATATCCCGAAAAGGAATTGAAGAACGAGCAAGGCTCCGACTTCAAATATGATTGTCATAAATATGTTCAGTACTAGTATTAAAATTAGATTTTAAATACTTAGTGTGATACATAAATATATTGATGTGCAGAATCTGTTATGAACAGGATACTGACTTCAATAGAGATTTATCTGCGAATTGTAAACGGGACGAAAGTCGCTGTTTTAACCGTAGATACCTAACTTTAGGAACTACCATTTGGGTGTGTACCTAAATTAGGAAACTGTTATAATGTAACTAGTTTGACTAGAAACATTATCTCTATATCAGTGTTTAAACCGCTGCGGGTGAACCTTTATATTCTAGAACACTAAAGTGTTTTATTATATAAAGATGATATTGAGATAAACACATTAGATGTTAATAACAGTATTTATATTTAGAATATAAATAAAATCTCAAACGTATATAATGACAAACAAATAGCTCAAACTGATTTGATCAGAAGAAACATATTGTGGCATTGTTGTCTGGGAAACAATCAAACAAGACTCGTATATCCACACTTTTGAAGAGTGGGTACTCGGACTGATTTGATACCAATCAAATAAAGTCTACGAATCCAGTTTATTGGGCAAAGTGCCTAAAACACTATTTACTTGGTAAAAGTGTAAATGCCACCAATCTGTTAGCCCTAGTTCATAGTGAAGCAAGTGGGCCCATGTCTAGCTAGGCTAGATGTGGATATGAATATTTCGTGACCTATACGGATGTGGCATCGCGTTATGGTTATGTGTTTCTTTGAAACACAAATCGGAAACTTTTACAGTTTCGACACAAAATAGACAAACAGATCGGCTAAAGTATTATACCGTCACGGTTAGACCGTAATATAAAATACTTAAGCAATAAGTTTCTAATATATCTGAAAGAGTAAAGTATTCTTTCTAAGAGGACTCCTCCCGGAACACGTCAAAGTGACGGTGTGTCCGAACTGAGTAACCGAATTTTGTTGGACATGATAAGGTTAATCATGAGTCGCTCTGAGCTACCATTTCCTTCAACGGATAAGCATAAACAGTGCAAGAACTTATTTAGAATAAGGTTCCATTAAAATCTGTTTGACAGATTTCGTGCCAATTGTAGATTATCTTAGGGATACATAAGTATAGTACTTATACAACTCACATGAGAACAATGTAATTGTTGCTCACCATGCGGTTTTCCTAAGAGGAATACCGATATGCAGTGGTAAGTGGGAGGATAGTAAAACTCGATGAAAATCGGAGTAATACTATTCAAGGCACCGTGTCCTAATGGAACACAAATGGTTCATCAAGGATGAAACTATACCATAATCTTCGAATACACAAGAACTGCGTATGTCGGAGAGAGTCAGAAAACAACCTAGGGTACGGGTTTCTGATCTCACCTCATAAAGACGTCAATCTTATTGAGGTATACCAACTGACTACGTATGAGGAAGTGATACAAGGTATCGACTCCCTATTATGACAAAGTGTTATGAGTCCGAAATGGATTCCATGTATACCAACTACGTTTGGACACTAGTTGATGTACCGCAAGGCATTGTGCCTATTGGTACTATATAAGTCTTCAAGGAAGACATACATGGAAGGCAACATACCAACGTACTAAGCTAGGCTTCTAGCGAAAGGTAGAGTTATCAACACTGTGTTGATTACGACGAAACCTTTTACCTGTTGCCATGGTAAATCCATTTGATAATGCTTGATGTTGCTGCATGTTTCATTTATGAAATATGGCAGCTGAACGGCAAAACCAATTTCCTTAACGGAAACCTTTTGGAGGATGTTTACAACATCCTGTCGATTTTGTCGTACCAAAACTAGCAAACAAGGTTTGCAGGTTATTCGATCCATGTATGGATTGAAGCAAGCATTAGGTTCTTGGAATTATCGTTTTGATGTAATCATAATAGTTTATGATTTAATTCAAAACGAAATGATTCTTGTGTATATAAGGAAGTTAGTGGGAGCGCGCTGACAGTGAATGTCCTGAATAATAATGATAATATGTCATTTCTTGGAAATGACATTCCCATAAAATAATCGGTGAAAGCTTGGCTTTCCTGAAAACGACTAAAAGTCGCAAATGGTACTATACAGTTTGTATAACGGTACAGTGAGCTGGAAATCTTCCAAGCAAGATACTGTTACCGAATAAACAACAAATGCAGGTTATTGCTGCAGCTAAGGCGGCAATAGAAGCCTTCTGGGACGATAATAAATCTAATTAGATTAGATATAATTCTGTTAGCAGCTGAGCTAGGCTTGAGCACAGGCTAAAGAATTAATGGTCTCATCAACGATCCAGATACATACTTCGATATTCATTTGATTTGTTCGGATCATACATCATGGCGATGTGATGATCGTATAAATCGCATCAGACGATAATCATGAAATCCGCTGACGAAAACCTTTTCTTAGCAATTTGAGCCAACCGTACATAGTTCGGGTGTCAAGCACTCGAGTGACAGGCTATAGGCCAAGTGGGAGATTGTTGGACAATTATGACCCATAGCGTCACTATTTGTACAGATCACGGTGTTGTTGTACAAATTAACTATGTGACAAAGGAAATTGCACTCTTATCATTTGTGATTAGATCACCTAGATATATAAATGATATGAGGTCCCTGTGATTTGTTCCTGGATTGAGAATGATATTAGACAGTATCAATCCACGAAGGATAAATCATTAAATATCCCTAGTCAGAGTATTATCGAGATTGGACATCGATAAATACGTAAAAGACTAGTATTACACTTGTGCGCGTTGTGAGGGCACAATGGCATAGTTCTCGTATATTTGGGTATAGGATACTCATGCAAGCGTAATAGGAGGTTGTGTTTTACCGATGGTACGGGAAACAGCTTCGCTCTGGATAAGACCCCCTCGAAATTCCATTGGTCGTATGACTATGTGTCTATGGAAGTCCGAAATCAGGGTAGATGTATTTGGTCTTAACCTGAGACTTGCACCGCTAATGCATATGACAATCAATATACTTTGGTTGAGGTCGTCCAGGGCTTTAACCGGTTTCTGTGTACGCCAATTCTGGGTATATCGAGAATCATAGTGTGTTGGGTATGATGTCGAGATGGAAGTGTCACTCCAGTCATATAGAGTTGATGATCGCGCATGGATACAGAACTGGTTCTCTATATAAGGTTGCAACCGTCGGGATAATATGACTTGGTCATGATTATCTGATTCTAAAGAGACTAGTTGCTCGTAATCCGATATATTCTTCGTACAGGGCAGACACTGTACCAGCCCCAGGCCTCGCATGTGATCATCCGATACTGGACAGAAATACGTAATACTACGTATACTACCCCTGATATAGATCATTTATTCCTGTAAGGATATTTTCGGAGAATTGGGAGGCATGGCGCTTTCCTAGAGGCCAACCTTGTCTTGTAAATCGGTATAAACATAGTACGAGGTACTTACGTGTTCGGATAGTCCGACGACCGAATTTACTGTCAACATATCCGGGGATCTCATGGGTCGCTTCCCAAAGATTCACCGATGACGTATGACTCGCACTTTTAATTAATCTGGGATTAATTAGATGAGAAAGAAAATTAATCTGGGATTAATTGCTGAGATATTTTATCTAGGATAAAATATCAATTAAGAGAGAGAACGATTAATTTTGAAATAATCGATAAATTAATATATTCGATATATTAAACGAAATTGGATTTCGACGCAGAATTAAAATTAGATTTTAATTCGGGCGAACGAATTTATTTGGAATTAATTCGTTAGCGACATGAATAGTGATTTCGCTAGGCGTAATTATTTAATTACGACGCAACGGAAAATTCATTAATTTGGAATTAGCGAACCCGAGCCCGAGATTATTAGCGAGCGCATTTGCATTTCGAATTCGAGTGCGGCACGTCAAATCAAGCGTCAAATCGCTAGTAGCTTCAAGCGTCAAATCACTTGTCACTTTGAGTGATGTAACTTGATTGATTGATGTGACTTGATTGATGTGATGAGTGATGTGTGTGGTTGGCAATTAAAGCCAAATGTGTTGGAAATGAACTTGAATTTCATTTCAAGTGTATTAGATACACTTTTGGTATTCACCAAAATGCATAACAATTTTCCCTCCTCTCTCTCTTCTCCTTCTTCGTCTCTCTCACGTATTTCTTCACTGGTTTTCTGCTGGGAAAACGTGAGCAGTGAAAGGGAAGCAGTGCATTTTTGTGGCAAGAACAAGAGTGCTAGCACACTCCGGGATCAATGCGAAGGTGATAGGGAAGTTCACCCTTGAGCCGGGAACCATTCGACGAAGCTTGGAGCTTGACGAAGGAGACCAAAAGTCTGAACTAGTGAGCTTGAGCTGCTGTTTTGGCGTGACCAGTGCAGTGGGCAGTGAAGAATTTTTGTTGCCTAAAGCGTCGCTCAACCGCTCGATGTAAGTATTTCGCAACTTCCGTCGTTGTATTCACACGATTCATGCTTGTTTAATTTGATCTTGGAGACCTAGAATCACTAACAGGGTGTTCTTAGGGTTTGTTGCTCACGGTTTGGGGGGTGTTTTTAGGGTTTGTTGCTCACAATTTGGGGGGCTGTTTTCAGGGTTTGTTGCTCATGGTTTGGGGACTGTTTTCAAGGTTTGTGGCTTTGTGATTTATTTATTCACGTTAAAGGG
Source organism: Zanthoxylum bungeanum (assembly GCA_019454045.1). Lineage (NCBI taxonomy): Eukaryota > Viridiplantae > Streptophyta > Magnoliopsida > Sapindales > Rutaceae > Zanthoxylum > Zanthoxylum bungeanum. The sequence goes on from SKCR01031766.1 coordinate 86,515, forward strand.
CTGCTAGGGTTAGGGTTTTTCTGGTTTCATTGCCGTGGGTTAGAGTGGGAGATGCTTTTGGTTTTGTATGGTGTTTAATGGCTTTGAGTGGAATGTCGTTGTTTGTGGGCTACTTGTATGTTTCAAAGTGTCAGTTGGGTGAGGTTTCGTATGGATTTGTTGTTATTTGTGATGGAGGGCTGTGAACTGCAGGTGCGTGAGTGTGATGGCTCGGCTGAGGGTTATGTGGATAGTGCTCTTAAGGCATGAGTGTCAAGGCTTTATTTGGTGGTTAGGTGAGAGTGTCTCGTGCAAGATGAGGACAGTTTGGGGTACGTGAGGGCTGAGAGGTTTATTAGTTTAGGGTTTATTATTCTTGTGTTGTTGCCGAGATCTGTTGAGGAGAGGGCTCAGTGTGGTTTAGGGTTTTGATGCTTGAGGGCGTGTCTGAGGGTTGCTAAGTGAAGGGCTGCGCAGGAACAGCGTGAGCTTGTGTCTTCTTTTTAGGGTTTTGTCATGGTGGAGAGGGGCTGTTGTGCTAGGGTTTATCTTTGAGAGAGAGAGGCGTGAGGGTTCATGGGAGAATGGAGAGAGTTGGTGGTTGCCGAGTGTTTTTTTAGAAGGAGGAAGAGTGTTTAAGCGAGAGAGGGAAATAGTGTCCAGGCCGTGTCTTGTTTTAGGGGGTTATTGCTTTTTGGGACGTGAGGGAGGCTAAGGCGTGAAGGTGGAAGAGGGGAGCCCCATTCTTGGTGCCGTATGTATGCTTTTATAGGGGAGTGTCGTATGGGTGCTGTATGGGTGCTGCATGGGTGTTGTATGGGTGTTGTATGGGTGCTGCATGGGTGTTGTATGGGTGATGTGTGGGTGCTGCATGGGAGTGAGTTGATGAGTGGGGTTTTATCATTTTGGTTGTTCACGTGGGGTGCATGGGTGTTAGGGGAATAATTGGTAGTTTGTTTCTTTGTGTGTGTTCTTGTTTTTGTGGTTGAATGAGAGAGGGTTGTGAGGTGCATGGAGGGTTTTATCATTTTGGTTGTTCATGTGGGGTGCATTGGTGTGAATGTCCTTTTTGTGTGTCTTGTTTGTTTGGTGGCAGTGTGGCAAATTGGTTTGAGTGGAGAATTGGTCACGTTGAAGGGTTATTTTGTGCTTTTGTTTGTGAGGCCGAGAGTTGAAGGCTGAGAAGGAGAGGTCGTGTGTCTGTTTAAGGTTTGGGCCGGGAGTAAATTTTAAAATAGAGGCCTAACGAGCTAACCTGAAGCTAAGCAAGCAAATCAAATCCAACGAGGCACTGATCCTTGAATTTTCCCTTCCGACGTTTGTTTCCCGCGACTTCCGCAACTTAAAAGGTAGTGCCTCCGCACGAGGCTCATCATCAGGACTTATATGCAAAAATACAGTGCCTACAATGGCGTTGTATTCTTCTGTCAATACTACTGTCTCGTAATCTCCCAATCTCCGTTTTCGTGAAAAAAATGTCTTTAATGATTTTTACATAGCTGGGCATTTGTTCCAAGGCTTCTGCAAATGGAATGTTGATGTGCAGCTTTTTGAACACCTCCAGGAAACTAGCAAACTGTTTGTCCAGTTTGTTTTTCTGAAGACACTGAGGAAAATGTGGAGGTGGAGTGATCTGTTCTTTTTCCTTTGCTTCTTTTTCCTCCATCTGTTGCTTTGTTTCTTTTGGAACTTCCTCAGCAGTTGTTTTGGCTCCAACTTCTTTGTTGATTTTAGTACCGCTTTTTAACATGATGCCATGACACTGCTCATTCCCTATGTTCATTGGATTTGGTTCTGTATTGCTGGGAAGATTTTCTGACGGTCTGTAACTCTGAGCATTGGCCAGTTGTCCAATTTGATTCTCCAGTGCTTTTTGATGGAAGCAGATTGACTTTGAAACATAGCATTATATGCTGCTTGTTACTTTTTGAACATCTCTGCAATACATTCTTTCATTTCTGGTTCTTTTTCATGTTCCTGGCCTTTGTTTCTGTTGTTGAAATCCTGGTGGTGGATAGTTCTGCTGTTGGAATCCAGGTGGTGGATTGTTCTTTTGCCCTGAATTGTTGCCCCATGAAAAATTGGGATGATTCCTCCACCCTGGGTTGTAGGTTTTGGAATATGGATTGTTCCCCTGTCTGTTGAAATTGTTGACATAATTCACCGTCCCTTCAAGTTGGTTTGGTTCTGATGCTTCTCCATATGGTGAACTTGTGGATCCAGTGGTAAGAGTCTCCATGAATTTACATATCTAATCCAGCTTGGCGTTGACTGCTGTATTGGCTCCAACTTCATAAATTCCTGCAATTCTTTGGATCATGCTCTTTTTTGTTGGCCACAAGGAATTGTTGTTGGCCATTTCTTCGATTAGGTCTCAGGCTTGATCTTCTCCTTTTGCCATCAAAGCTCCTCCAGTAGCAGCATCGATTGTGGTTCTCATCAGTCCAGAAAGTCCATTATAAAAGGTTTGGACTTGAAGCCATTTTGGAATCTCATGGTGAGGACATTTCTGGAGCAAATATTTATACTTTTCCCAAGCTTCGTAGAGAGTTTCCGAGTCTTGTTGCATAAAGGATGTGATGTCATTCCTCAGCTTTCCAGTTCTGGCTGGTGGAAAGTACTTTGTAAGGAATTTGGTGGCTAAAGTGTTCCAAGTTGTGATGGTACCTGCTGGTAGTGAATGTAGCCAAGCTTTAGCTCCGTCCTTCAAGGAGTATGGAAAAACTCGCAGTCTCATTGCTTCTTCAGCTTCTCAGTTGTAATTGAAAGTGCCGCAAACTTCCAGGAAGTTGCTGATGTGGGTATTAGGATCTTCAGTTGCTTTTCCCCCAAACTGCACTAACTGCTGAATCATCTGAATGCATGTTTTGATGTCACAGGCATTTGCTGGTAAGGGAGGAAGTACAATACATGAAATGAAGTTGTCGGCCACCGGAATAGTTCTGTCTCGAATGGGTATTGGTGGTGCAATCACCAATAGTTCAGGTTCCATGTTGACTAAAGCTTCTTAGCCTTCACGCATTTCCCTTCTCAATTGTCTGATGGATCTTTCAATTTTTGGGTCAAGCGGTCGGAGTTCAAAGCTTCTGGTTCGTCTCATGTAGTTTCTGAGAACCTGAAACACAAGAAAACATAAACAATAAGTAAAAAGAAATTAGATATAAGTAACGTATCTAACCCCAAAACTAATAGTGAAAGATAAATAAGTCCCCGGCAACGGCGCCAAAAACTTGACCGGTGCTTTCACACGCGTATAACGCAAGCGCACGTATCGTTCAAGTAGTATAAAAAGTATCGATCCCACGAGGACTTAATACCTAAGCTATTAATTTGATGAGGTTAAATGTTTACTAGTATCTAACAGATTATTTGTTTTGATTGGGATGGTGACTTACAAATTAAATTTAAAACTAGTAAATAAAGTTGCACGAAAGTAAACTGAAGAAAAATTCAATATTAATAAAATATTCAGGGTTGTGATTTATTCCAATATTATTTAAAGATGAAGTGGTTATCTTATAGTTGGGTAATATATTGATTTACTAACCTGGAACACAAAATTATGTAAAAGCCTCTTCTGATGGTCAATTACAAATATCCAGTATAACCCAATTGAACCATATGTCTATGTCAACTAAATTACCTGGATTCATTAAGATTAAGTTCCAATTATGGTTACCCCCGCCCGACAGGTATATTCCTATCATGTAAGGAAATCTATCAAAGGGTTATCTATCATCAATGATGATCGTGGGCTATTGAGTCTAGGGTCTTAAACCTAAAATCTCTTTTCCAAGTTCATTTTAAGTTTACCTAATCAATTTAATAGTGGCCAGTTAATAAAAAGCATTAAGATTAAGGCTCAATAAATAAATCTTTATATTACCCAAACTATAATCTAACCCCTTATAATCCGGTGATATTGGAATTCATCACAACCCTAGATAACTAACTTAGTTGCTATTCATAACTAGGGCTAGTAAAATAAAAGACATAAAGTAAAAATGATGAGAGTAAATGCGGTAAAGAAAATGCTGAAAAGTAAATTTACAATAAAATAAAATGCTAAGGTAAAAGGATCTACTTTTAATATTTACCATTTAGATATCTCCCTTAATATAATTTATTAACTTGTGATAATTTTTCCAACCAGCCATATTTTGGGTTTTCTAGGTCAAACCAAGATCAATTAAGCATATAAATGTGTGAATACAACAAAGTAAAGTTGCAGAAATACTCATTTTGATCGGCTTTGCAATGCGAAGAACACAAACGTTTCTTTGCTCCTTGAAGCTCTCGGCCATGCCTCCTTTTTGTGCTCCATGTTTGATCTCCAAGCTCCAAGCTTTGTATGTGGATTCCATGCTCATGAATGGGTTTCCCTATCACCTTTGTATGACCCCTTGGATGGCTAGCATCATTGAAAAATTTGCCACAAATCTTTCCTTAGCTTTTTTTGCTCTCGGCAATGGAAGAAAATTGAGAGGAAAAATGGCTTCCAAAACCGTGAGGTGGAGATGAGAGAAGATGAGTGTGTGTTGTCTTTTGATTTCAAAAACCAAGTCAAATGATATACCAAAATTAATTAAAAATGGTATTTGTCATTCAATCCATAACACTTAAGTGTTTGGTAAGCAACCATCAAATCCAATCAACTTCCATCAACCAAAAGGTGATGTGATAGACAAGTGATGTGACTTGTGATGTGACTAGTGGGCCCCACTTGATTTAAAATTCGAGTGGGCCCGCAAACACTCTCGGGCTCGGGTTCGCTAATTCCGAATTAACGAATTTTTTGTTGCGACGTAATTAAATCAAATTTAATTAAATAATTATGCCTATCAAAATTACAATTCACGTCGCTAGCGAATTAATTCTAAATTAACTCGTTTGCCCGAATTAAAATCCTATTTTAATTCCGCGTCGAAATCTAATTTCATATAATATATCGAATATATTATTTTATCGATTAATTCCAAATTAATCGTTCTCTCTCTTCAAATAGTATTTTATCCCAGATAAAATATTTCCGCAATTAATCCTAGATTAATTTTCTCTCTCTTATAATTAATCCTAGATTATTATGTCCGAGACATAAGTCATCGGTGAATCTTCGGGAAGCGACCCATGAAATCCCCGGATATGTTGGCAGTAAATCCGGTCGTCGGACTATCCGAACACGTACGTACCAAGTACTACGTTTTTACCGATTTACAAGACATGGTTGGCTTCTAGCAAAGCACCGTGCCTGCCCAATTCTCCAGAAATATTCTTAAAGGAATATGTAATCTGTATCAGGCTTAGTATATGTAGCATTGCGTATAGCGATCCAGTATCTGATGTCACATGCTAGGCCTGGGGCTGGAATTGTGTCTGCCCCGTACGAAGCATATATCGGATCTCTAGTAACTAGTCTCTATAATCGGATAATCATGACCTTGTCATATTATCCCGATGACTGCAGTACTAAAGAGTACTAGTTCCGTATCCTGCGTGTTCATCATCTCCATATGACTGAAGTGATACTTCCATCTTGACATCACACCTAATACACTACGATTCTCAATATACCCAGAAGAGGCGTACACACTTAGACACATAGTCATACTACCAATGGAATTCTGAGGGGTCTATCCAGAGAGAAGTTGTTTCCGTACCATCAGTAAACACAACCTCCTATTATATTTGCATGAGTATCCAATACCCAAATATATAAGAACTATGTCGTTATGCTCCCATAACACGCACAAGTGCAATATTAGTCTATTCCGCATTATCGATGTCCAATCTCGATAATACTACGACTTGGATGTTTTAATGATTAAACCTTAGTGGATTAATACTATCTCATATCTTATTAATCCGGAACTAATCATATGGGCTTTTATCATTTATATATCCTGGTAATCCAATTACAAATGATAAAAGAGCAATTTCCTTTGTCACATAGTTAATTTGTACAACAACACCATGTTCTGTATAAATAGTGATGCTATGGGTCATAATTGTCCAACAATCTCCCACTTAGCCTATAGCCAATCACTCAAATGTCCTACACTTGAACTATGTACGGTTCGCTCAAACTTCTGCTGAGAAATTGCTTTCGTCATCGGATTTGCATTGTTATCATCTGATGCGATTTATTCGATCATCACATAGCCACGATGTATGATCCGAAGAATCAGATGAATAGTTGAAGTATATGCTTGGATCGTTGATGAGACCATTAATTCTTTAGCCTGTGTTGTAGCCTAGCTCAACTGCTAACAGAACTATTCCTAATCTAATTAGGATTATTAAGATCCAAAGTGCTTCTATTGCTGCCTCAGCTGCAGCAATATTCCGCCTTTGTTGTTTATTCGGTAACAGTATCTTGCTTGGAAGATTTCCTTCTCACTGTTCCGTTATTCAAACTATGTAGTACCTTTATTAAGACTTATAGTCGTTATTGTCGGTTAGGAAACTTACAACTGTGAACCCAGTCACTTCAAGTTCTCCTTCTCCATAGCTCAAGAAAGTATCGTTAGTTCATCTAAGATACTTAAGGATGTTCTTAACATCAATCCAGTGACTATCACTTAGATTGGCCTGATTGTGACTCATATGCTCAAAGCATATGAGACATAAGGTCGCGTACATTTATTTCAATGTACGAGTTCTCGGAGAGTGCCAACAACTTTTAGATCTATCCCAGTAGATCTTATTCCTAGAATAAAGGTTGTCTCTCCCAAGTATTCTATGGAGAATTTCATGAAAGCCAAGCTTTCACTGATTTTATTATGGGAATGTCATTTCCAAGAAATGACATATCATCATTATTTAGGACATCACTGTCAGTGCACTCCCACTAACCTCCTTATATACACAAGAATCATTTTCGTTTTGAATTAAATCATATACCATTATGATTACATCAAAACGATAATTACAAGAATGCAATGCTTGCTTTCAATCCATAAATGGATCGAATTAACTTGCAAACCTTGTTTGCTCGTTTTGGTATGACAAAACCGTCAGGATGATGTAAACATCCTCCAAAAGGTTTCCGTTTAAGGAAAGCGATTTTGATGTTCAGCTGCCATATTTCATAAATAAAACATGCAGCATCAGCAAGCCTTATCCAAATGGATTTAACCATGGCAACGAGTAAAAGGTTTCGTCTTAATCGCACAAATGTTGATAACGATACCTTTTCGCTACAAGCCTAGCTTAGTACGTTGGATGTTGCCATCCATGTATGTCTTCCTTGAAGACTTATATAGTACCATTAGGCACAATACCTTTCGGTACAACAACTAGTGTCCAAACTTATTTTGGTATAAATGAAATCCATTTCGGATATCATGGCACTTTGCCATGATAGGGAGTCGATACCTTGTATACTTCCTCATACGTAGTCGGTTCGTCTTCCTCAATAAGATTGAAATTTTCATGAGGTGAGATCAGAAACCCATACCTCCGAAGTTGTTTTCTGACTCTCTCCGACTAACGTGGTTCTTGTGCATTCAAAGATTGTGGTACAGTTTCAATCCTTGATGAACTGTTTGTGTTCCGTGAGGACTCGGTGCCTAGAACATTATTACTCTGATTTTCATCGAGTTTTACTTTCCTCCCACTTACCACTGCATATAGGTATTCCTCTTAGGAAAACCGCATGGCGAGCAACAATTACATTGTTCTCTTGTGAGTTGTATAAGTACTATACTTTGGTTATCCTAGGATAACCTACAAATTAGGCATTTATCCAATTTGTGTTCTAGTATGGTATCATCCAAACATATGCCTAGCATTCCCAAATCTTCAGGAATGAGAAAACCCGGTTTCTTTCCTATTCATATCTAATATGAAATCAGTCAAACAGATTTTCATGGAACCTTATTCAAAATAAGTATTGCACTATTTAATGCGTATCCCTTGAAGGAAAATTGTAGCTCAGAGCGACTCGTGATTATCCTTACCATGTCCAACAAAGTTTGGTTTCTCTGTTCAGACACACCGCTCAATTGAGGTGTTCCGGGAGGAGTCCACTGTGAAAGAATACTATACTCTTTCAAGTAATTGAGAAACTTATTGCTTAAGTATTTTCCACCATGGTCTAACCATGACGGTTTAATACTTTAGCCGATCTGTCTGTCTACTTCGTGTCGAAACTCTTTGAATTTATCAAAAGTTTCATATTCGTGTTTAAAGAAACACATAACCATAATGCGATGCCACATCCGTAAAGGTTACGAAGTGTTCATATCCACCTCTAGCCTAGCTAGATATGGGCCCACTTACGTCACTATGAACGAGGGCTAACAGATCGATGGCACTTGCACTTTTACCAAGTAAAAGGTGTTTTAGGCACTTTGCCTAATAAACTAGATTCGTAGACATATTGACTTGAATCAATCAAATCCTCCTAGTACCCACTCTTCAAAAGTGTGGATATACGAGTCTTGTTTAATGTGTCCCAGACAACAATGCCACAAATAAGTCTCATCTGATTAATTCAGTTTGAGCTATTTGTTTGTCATGTTATATGTTTGAGATTCATTTATATACAAAATATAAATACTGTTATTCACATCTAATGTGTTTATCTTAATATCATCTTTATAAAATGAAACATTTTAGTGTTCTAGAATATAAAGGTATATCCGAAACGGATTAAACTTAGATTAGAGATAATGTTTCTAGTCAAACTAGGTACAATATAACAATTTCCTAATTTAAGTACACACCCAAAGGGTAGTTTCTAAACTTAGGTTTCTACGGTTAAAACAGCGACTCTCGTCCTGTTTCCAATTCGCAGATCAATCTCAACTGAAGTCAGTATCCTGCTAATCAGCAGATTCTGCACATCAGTACATATTTATGTACGATACTTAATATCAAAATCCAATTTTGAAACTAATAGCGAACATGTTTATGACAATCATACTTGAAGTTGGAGCCTTGCCCAGTCTTCACTTCCTTCATGTATGCCTTGTCCATACGGCAATCACGCTTCCAGCGACCCCGTTTGCCACAGTTTAGGCAGATATCTTGGGATATATCCTTCGTCTTCCCAGAAGACTTTGTTGATTTTGCCTTTGCCATTTTAGAAGCTCTAGATCTGCCTCCTAGAGCATAGCCATCAACTCTCCAAGAGTTTACTCTTGGTGCATAAATGAACTTGCCCCAGCTTTCGGGTAGAGACTATAAGATCAAATCTTTGGTAGTCTCGACCACGTAGGTAATGCCCAGTTAACCTAGCTGAACGATGTCAGCAATCATCTACGACACCTAGTGCTCGACAGATGTACCCTCTGACATACGTGAGCGAAAGAGCTTCTTATGCAATTTATACGTCTAAGATCTAAGAATAAATCTATGAAGATCTTTAATTTCATCATCATGGTACAAGGATCTAATCGTTAATTTTGACGATGGAATTAAAAAGTTATTGCGGTAAGTATAAAGGATTGAGCACTAAAGTTATCATCACATGAATCTTCCAAAGATCATGTTCTACTATTTGCTCAACTCCGGGCTTAGGCCCAAGAGGTTGTTCTATCAAATAGAATAACTTCTCAGTTCCCAGGACTATCCTCAGGTTTATTCCCAATCTGAAAATTAAAGCCGTTTAATGACATTTTCTCCAGGATTATGTTTTAAACACTAATCTTTCAGTTATCTTGATTGCTATAGTCCAACTATGCAATCAACGATTTCAGGTACTATTGATATAATGATTACTATAGTCTAACTATATAATCAACTATAATTTAATTGGTTAAATTCAAATATATTGATTACTATAATCCAATTATATAATCAACTATATTTGAAGTAGTTTGAAAACAATCCAACTGTTTAATTAAAAACAACGATTAAATATTAGTCATCTAATATATTTATTAATTAATGACGAAAAATTGAAATGATCGCGTATTGGCAAGTATCTAAACGAAATTGCAAATTTAATATTTGCCTCCCACTATTTTTTAGTGAGCCTCTAACCCTCTGTTGAGTACTCGGGAAACCTTGTTTCCTAGTGGGCTAGGATCCCGTTAAATAATACACAACCTTGACTTTGGCCAACAAGTTGTATGATATTTAACTAGGTAGATCTCTAAGATCAATTGGATCTCATCCAATTCCTAGATCCAGTAGGTGGACATCCAAGTCCGAAACATATATCTAATATATGCCAATATATCCAATATATTCCTAACATTTTTCCTCTGAATCAACTAAGCTTTGGCTTTGGCACAACAAACTTAATGATTCCAGTTAAGCGGGACCCATTGACCTTGGAAAGCTTCGTAATCGATGTCGATGGACAAGAAGTGATCTTGACTTTGGCCAACAAATCATAACTTGGACAAGACATGCGATATGGAACAAAGCCTTCATGATTCAAACACATCCGCGATGGACAAAGGTCTTGACTTTGGCCAACAAACCAGTGCCAATCTTGGATCTTGAGAATGAATCATTCAATGGAAGGAAAAACATTTAATATTTATTGAGGGTTTTTTCGCGTAATTGGCAACCAATTAATTATCTTTGATTAGGTCTCATCATACACCCTTAAACATGCATTCTAAAAGTATAATAAGGCGCGATAAATAAATTAATAATGATATGCGGATGGATATTTAAAACAAATTGTTCCTAGAACAAATCTCTCCATTTCCTCTCTCCCGCTAGCACAAATCTTACTTCTACCCAATTACATAACACTTCTAAAGAAACCTCATTTACATTGAGGGGAATATGTGAGAAGAGAAATACAACGAATCAAGAGGTAATAGGCTGGTACACGCAGGTCCAATTTAATAAATTCTAAATTTATATAACAATTTCCAAAATTGCCCTCACCCATCTAATATCCATCCGATATGCATTATTCATACATCACATCCATGTATTCACACAAAGCATGTTATCAATCAATCTAATCCAATTAATTAATCTGAAATTAATGACCATTCAATGTTCAAACAACGATTTGATTTGAGCGAGTCCAACTCGTTTTAAGAATAAGTACTCAAAGTACGAATTCTCGAATTATATTAAACTAAAATATTAAATCCAATTTAATTTGTATTCAATACTAATTCTTTATTTAATTCCAAATTAAATAATTACACTTATTAATGAGCCTTTGCCACTTAGATTCTAAATCTAATCTTTACGAGTCTCAAAGCCTAATTAACATCCAATGTCAATTTAATTAAAGACCAATGAGCTTTCAATTAATTTATAAGGCATGGACTTTGGCAACCAAAGCCCAATAAGGAATCACCATTTGCCAAAAATCAATTTAGGCCCAATTAAAATATTAAAGGCTATTTATTATATTTGGACTTTATGGAATGGTTTTGGGCCCAATTGAATCCAACCAATTAACCTAAACCAAACTTGGCCCACCAAGCCCATTAAGCCCAAATACAACTTTTAAGCCCAATTCCAAATTTAGCCAACTAATTAAATTCTAAATTCCAAATTCACAATTTAATTAACTAAAGTGTATTAGCCATAATTAATTAGTCAAATTAACATTTCCAAAATACCAATTTACATAATTAATCATGCTAATCATCATCAACACATGTCCAACATTAATGAATCAAAAAATCAATTCATTTACATGCTTTCTAGCTCACGGCAATTTAGGGATTTTAAATCCGATTTCGATTTTAATCCAATTAAATCCTAAATCAATTTATCCCAAGTCTTTCAACTCATCCAATGATCAAAAAACAAAAATCACCATGACTTTAGGGCACTTCAAACTTTCGGCCAAGGCAAAATTTTGGGGAAAAATTATCCAATTCAATTTTCATCAAATTGATCATGCATAACTCTAAGTTATCATCATTCAAGCATACTCAATCAATCAATTTTATCAAATCATGCTCAAATCAATTTTACCCAAATTTAAGTTAAGAACCCTAATTCCAAATTTCATGCTTAATCAAGGCTCTGATACCATTGTTGGGTTTTCTAGGTCAAACCAAGATCAATTAAGCATATAAATGTGTAAATACAACAAAGTAAAGTTGCGGAAATACTCACTTTGATCGGCTTTGCGATGCGAAGAACACAAAACTTTTCTTTGCTCCTTGAAGCTTTCGGCTATGTCTCCTTTTTGTGCTCCATGTTTGATCTCCAAGCTCCAAGCTTTGTGTGTGGATTCCATGCTCATGAATGGGTTTCCCTATCACCTTTGTGTGACCCCTTGGATGTGCTAGCATCATTGAAAAATTTGCCACAAATCTTTCTTAGCTTCTTGTTGCTCTCGGCAATGGAAGAAAATGGAGAGGAAAAAATGGCTTCCAAAAACGTGAGGTGGAGAGGAGAGAAGATGAGTTGTGTGTTCTTTTGATTTCAAAAACCAAGTCAAATGATATACCAAAATTAATTAAAAATGGTATTTGTCATTCAATCCATCACACTTGAGTGTTTGGTAAGCAACCATCAAATCCCATCAACTTCCATCAACCAAAAGGTGATGTGATAGACAAGAGATGTGACTTGTGATAGGACTAGTGGGCCCGCAAACATTCCCGGGCTCGGGTTCGCTAATTTTGAATTAACAAATTTTCCGTTACGACGTAATTAAATCAAATTTAATTAAATAATTATGCCTAGTAAAATTACTATTCACGTCGCTATCGAATTAATTCTAAATTAACTCGTTTGCCGGAATTAAAATCCAATTTTAATTCCGCGTCGAAATCTAATTTCGTATAATATATCGAATATATTATTTTATCGATTAATTCCAAATTAATCGTTCTCTCTCTTCAAATAGTATTTTATCTCAGATAAAATATCTCCGCAATTAATCCTAGATTAATTTTCTCTCTCTTATAATTAATCCTAGATTAATTACGTCCGAGTCATACTTCATCGGTGAATCTTCAGGAAGCGACCCATGAGATCTCTGGATATGTTGGTAGCAAATCTGGTCGTCGGACTATCCGAACATGTACGTACCTAGTACTATGTTTTTACCGATTTACAAGACATGGTTGGCTTCTAGCAAAGCACCGTGCCTGCCCAATTCTCCAGAAATATTCTTAAAGGAATATGTAATCTGTATCAGGTGTAATATACGTAGCATTGCGTATAGTGATCCAGTATCTGATGTCACATGCTAGGCCTGGGGCTGGAATTGTGTCTGCCCCGTACGAAGCATTTATCGGATCTCTGGTAACTAGTCTCTATAATCGGATAATCATGACATTGTCATATTATCCCGATGACTGCAGTACATAAAGAGTACTAGTTCCGTATCCTGCGTGATCATCATCTCCATATGACTGAAGTGATACTTTCATCTTGACATCACACCCAATACACTACGATTCTCAATATACCCAGAAGAGACGTACACAGAACCTGTTAAAGCCCTGGACGACCAAAACCAAAGTATATTGATTGTCGCAAGTATTAGCGATGCAAGTCTCAGGTTAAGACCAAATACACCTACCCTGATTCGGACTTCCATAGACACATAGTCATACTACCAATGGAATTCTGAGGGGTCTATCCAGAGCGCGCTGTTTCCGTACCATCGGTAAACACAAACTCATATTACACTTGGATGAGTATCCAATACCCAAATATATGAGAACTATGTTGTTATGCTCACATAACACGCACAAGTGCAATACTAGTCTATTCAGCATTATCGATGTCCAATCTCGATAATACTACGACTAGGGATGTTTTAATGATTAAAACTTAGTGGATTAATATTGTCTCATATCTTATTAATCCGGAACTAATCATATGGACTTTTATCATTTATATATCCCGGTAATCCAATTACAAATGATAAAAGAGCAATTTCCTTTGTCACATAGTTAATTTTTACAACAACATCATGTTTTGTACAAATAGTGATGTTATGGGTCATAATTGTCCAACACCATATAGGCGGTAACCTGATTAAGTCAAATTAAGTCCAACCAGCCATAAAGGCGGAACCAAAATAAACCTGCCATATAGGCGGTAAGAAAATTAATTACCAACCGACCAATTTGGCGGTATCCTTGCTCAGTCAGGTTTAAACCAGTTTAAAATGAATTACCAACCGACCAATATAGCGGTATCTTTATTAAGTCAAATTTTAAATAGTGAATATATTATAATTAAGGGAGATTAATCTAAATAGCAATAGTAAAAGAATTATCTTTCACCATAGTAGAGGGAAGTTACCTCCTCATGGTTGAATAGTAAAAACTGTAAAAGTTAAAAAAGGAAAATTACTATTACTATTACAAAAGTAAATAACTATTGCAGAACGTAATTAAAATTAATTACAAAACAAAAATTAAAAAGAAACTAGGTAGAAAACTCCATATTTACATCAGAGAATTTAGAGAGGAAGGTACATCTGAAACTGAAATCTCGAGCTCAATTTATAGACCTCGGCAGGCTTCTCGCGTCGCGACGCGCCACGTGTCATCTTATGATTCGCTGCTTCAGATTCTTATCTGCCACGTGACATTTCGGATAAATGACTCAATAATTGTGCTGACGTGGCGGTAACGTGGCGACACGTGGCGAAAGTGATTGTCGGTACCGTAGGATTGCGACATATGGCACGCTGTGATTGGCTAATGATGACGTGGCGGTGACATGACACGTTGACTCGGTCAACTGGTGATGTGGACGATGACGTGGTTGACACGTGAAGTGACACGTGGTGATGGCGATTGTCGGCACCATAGGATGATGACACGTGGCATGGCGCACGTTAGTAGATTGGCTGTGATGGTGACACGTGGCACAGTGCACGTTAGCAAAGTCAAACTTCACAGATTCTGACATATGGACCCGTCGCACGTTAGCATGGATCGGCGCACGTTAGGCGTCGCGACGCAGCCTACGTGTCGCGAAGCGCCAAATGACCATTTTGCCCTTTCGTGTCCTTTTTCACTATTTTGGTCCCAAATCACCTCCAGAGAGTCCTGAAACTTTATTTATCTACAAAATAACACAAAACACATCAAAATATTCACAAAACTCAAGAAACTATACAAAATATTAAGTTAAATGAGTAGGAAATGGTGATATAATTACCACTCATCAGTATGTATCGTCGAAAAATCTGATCAGGGCAATACTTGAACAAATATGGATCGTCCCAGTAGAATTTTTTGACTTCTGTCAAAACTTTCTTCTGGCCCTGATGGCTCAAGTCTGGAGATATTTTTCTTGTTGCAAGAAAATTAACAATATTAGCATACGAAGATATTGTATTTACAAAAAAAAAATCATCAGGAAAAGAGTCATTGATAGGAGTTGTGTCAATTGATGACTCATTTGTTAGTCTCAATAAATGATCTGCAACTACATTCTCTGCTCCTTTATTTTTCTTGATTGTGAGATTGAATTCTTGAAGCAACAAAATCCACCATATTGACTTTGCATCATTTTTAGACATCAAATATCTAATAACAACATGGTCAGAATAAATAATGATTAATGAAAAAATTTAGATATGATCAAAATTTATCCAATGAAAATATTACACCAAGTAGTTCTTTTGTGGTAGTGTAATTCATTTAAGCACTATTTAAAGTTCCATTTTCATAATAAATTACATATGGCTTACCTTCATTTCTCTATCATAGTACTGTACCAACTGCATAATCACTGGATTCACATTAGCTTAAAAGAAAAAGACCAATCAGGGGATCGCATGATAGGAGCAGAAGTTAAAAGACTAATAATTGTTTCAAATGATTTTGACAATATTATGTCCATATAAATGTTGCATCTTTTAGTTGGTGGTTACACAGTGGTCTGGATATGGTACTGAAGTTTTTAATGAACCTCCTACAAAATCTTGCATGTCCTAAGAAATAACGGATTTCTCTGACTGTTTTTTGTGGTGGCAATTTAGAGATCACCTCTATTTTTGTTTTGTCAACCTCAATACCTTTAGATGGTATAATGTGACCCAAAATAATTCCTGAATTAGTCATGAAATGGTATTTTTCTCATTTTAACACAAGTCATTTTTCTTCACATCTTTTCAAAATATTTTTCAAACTAATCAAGATATTAACAAATGAATTCCCAAAAACAGTTATATCATCTATAAAGACTTCTAAACAATGTTCAACCATGTCACTAAATATGTTTAACATATATAGTTGGAATATTATTGGTGCATTACAAAGTCCAAATGATATTTATTAAATGGAAATGTTCCAAATGGACAAGTGAATGTGATTTTTTTCCTGGTCTTCTAAAGCAATGGGGATTTGATGATAACCTGAGTAACCATCAAGAAAGCAGTAGTAGGGATTTCATGCTACTCTTTCCAAAATTTGGTCAAGAAATTGTAAAGGAAAATGACATTTTCTAGTAGCATCATTAATTTTCTATAATCAATGCACATACGCCAACTATATGAGATTCGAGTTGGAAGTGATTCTCCTTTATCATTTTTTACGATAGTTATTCCAAACTTTTTAGGCACAACTTGTGTAGGACTTACCCATTTACTATCAGAGATAAGGTAGATAATGCACACATCAAGAAGTTTAAAAACTTCTGTTTTTACCACTTCTTTCATGTGAGGGTTTAATCTTCTTTGGGGTTAACAATATGTCGTGACATTATCTTCTAAATGTATTATGTGTGTGCATATCAAAGGATTAATGCCTTTTATATCTTTTAAAGTTCATCAAATTGCCAGTTTATGTTCTCTCAACACTTTTAACAACTTACCTTCTTGATCACTTGTGAGGGAGGAAGAAATTACCACAATGTAAGTTTGTTCATCTCCAAGAAATGCATACTTCAATCCTTATTGCAAAGTTTTCAATTCCAATTTGGGTGTTTCATCATATTTTTCTTCTTCAATTGTTTCTAGTTCCTCAAAATTTTACTTATTTCCATCATCTTCCAGTACCTGTGTAGAATGAAGTAAAGAAAAATCATTAAAAATATCCAAATTTAATTGCGTACTTGATTCAAGAAAATTAGTTGTATAAATTTCCATAGGGTCAGATAAACTCCCATGAATATATTCTTCCAAAATTTGTTCAATTAGTTCCATGTTCTCTTTTTCATTGTCCTCATTATATAGTTGTTTGCACATGTTAAAAACATTAAGCTACAATGTCATATTGCCAAAGGATAAATTCATTATTTCATTCCTTCAATTAATTAAAGCATTAACTATTGCTAAAAATGGACGATCAAGTATTACGGGAATCGACTTATAACTGTCTGCTACAGGTTATGTTTCCAAGATAATAAAATCCATATGATATATGAATTTATCGACTTGTAATAACATGTCTTCAATAATTCTTTTTGGTATCTTGATTGATCTATCGGCAAGTAAAAGAGTAGTTGAAGTTGGTTTTAACTCGCTAATATTAAGTTGTTGGTAAACCGAAAATGGAAGCAAATTGACACTAACTCCAAGATCAAGCAATGCATGTTCAATTTTATGATTTCCAATAATGCATGAAATAGTTGGACAACCAGGGTCTCTGTATTTCAATATATTATCGGTTGAGAGAATGAAACTTACCTGTTCAGCTAGAAAAGTTTTCTTTCTTACATGATGTTTTCTTTTAACGGTGCACAAGTCTTTTTGAAATTTAGCATAAGATGGTATCTATTTGATGGCATCTAACAAATGAACATTGACATTCACTTGTTTGAATATTTCATATATCTCTAAGGAATAGTTCAATTTCTTTATTTTCAATGATTAAGGAAATGGAGGTGCATGTGAAAAATCGTTATTATCAACGATAAGTAATGGTTAATCAACCCATTCTTTACCCTCTGAAGCTAACTCTTCTTCAACTTCACAAGGTTCAAGAATGGGTCTTTAGGTAACCTTACCACTGTGAAGAGTAATAACATAATTGACTTGGTCTAAGTGTTGACTACCAGAGTTACCATTATGAGGGTTTTGACGACTCTTGGGGTTTGGTTGTGGTTGTGCATGAAACTTTCTTTTCACATAAATGGTCAATGCAGAAGTGATTTTGGAAAAAGTATCTTTTAGATCACTCAATGTTTGAAAATTTTGGTTATTGATAGTTTCATGTTTCTCAATGAATACATGCAAGGTATCCTCAAGGGTTTTCTTAGGTGGTGGGACATAAGGTGCATAGTTCTGGTAATTTTGAAAACTCTGGTGTACATGAGGAGGTTCTTGTGGTTGTGTTTGGTTATCAATCCTTCAATTAAAGTTTGGATGGTTTCTCCAACCATAATTATAGATTTAAGAGTATAAGTTTGTATTTGGTCTCTTGAAGGTGTTTATGGAACTGACTTGATCATGGAGCCATTCTTGCAGGGTTGACAAGGTTGGGCAAACTTGTGTGAAGTGTTCATTTGAATTACAGATTTGACATGCAATTTCTTGAATTGACTTGACATTATCACTTTTCTCATTTCTAACGCCTCAACTTTTTAACTAGAGATGCATATTTAGCAAAAAAGTTATGGTCTTCCCTAAGGTTAAACATGCCTCTACCTGATGATTGTCGTTTTATAGATGACTCATAAGTACCAACTGTGTCCCATTATTGTGCATTCTTTGCTATGTGTTCTAGGTAATCTAGTGCATCTTCAAGACTTTTGTCCATAAATTCACAATTACAGCATTTCTACTACTTGTCTACTTTGGGGTGTTAAACCCTCGTAGAAGTAGGAAACCGGTCTGTATGTTTCAACCCCGTGATGTAGATAGACATTTAACATTTCTTTAAATCTCTCACAATATTGGTAAAGTGTTTCCTCTGACTCTTGTGTGAAAGTTGTGATTCTTATCTTAAATGAGTTTGTCATACGAGGGGAAATAATTTTTTCAGAAACTACTCTTGCAATCATCATCTCATGTTCTGATGAATTTTGACCTAAGGTTTTGCAGCATAATTTGAGCTTTATCTTTCAAAGAAAAAGGATAAAATTTGAGTAGAATTATATCAAAGCTGTAATTTTGGTCTGTGCAAGTATTACATACCTCTTCGAATTCCCTTAAGTGCTGATAAAGATTTTTTGATTTTAGATTTCGTAGAATGTGGGTAAAAGTTGGATGACACCTGGTTTAAAATTGAAATGTGATGCATCTGGGGGAAAACAATGCAATATGATGATCATTTCCTAGTGGGATTCATGAATTCTCCGAGTGTCCTAGGATGATTAAGATCGTCATGCTGTGACTCGTGCTCTACTTGATCAACTGGATTTTTATCTCGGTTAGGTGGGTTTTCATTTTGGTTATCGAACATTTTAACTGATGATAAAGACTCTCTATTTAATTTACCGCTAGATGATCGAGACCAATGTCTCATGCAACCTAAATGCATACTATATACTGAAATTTAAATATGCAAATACAATCTTACAAAAAGAAGAAATAAAAAGACAAGTGAAAACAAATAATAAAAACAAATGACAAAAGAAAAAAATAGAAATATAGTGATTAGATCCTAAAAATGTCATCTGATTCTTGTCAATTCAGATCTTAATTGAATTTCTCGTTTAGCTTTTTCAATTTCTCAAATTAGGTTCTCACAAAAATTATAAAAGATCTCTAGATAGGGATGGTTCGAGAAATTCTTTGGTAAAATACAAACTCTATTTTAATTGAGTTTTCTGTCTTCTGTAACCATGAAAACTTAAATACAGGGTTTGTCTATACGTGGGATATCTGGGTTATTATTAATTTATGATCAATCATGGTATTTTGGATGTACACAAATGCAAAGAAGAAAAAATAAGTTGTAGAAAATCAAAAATAAAAAAGGAAAAAAAATACAAAGATGATAAATTATTATTCTATCTACTAAATTATATCCCCCGATAATAGCGCCAAGAACTTGACACACTCACAAAATGATTCTTTACTCCAAAGTATAAGAGTGTCGAAGTACTAAAATAACCCGGTAAGTCCGGGGTTGATCCATAGAGAATAGATTTAGTAAAATAAAATAATAATTCGAGTAAAAATAAAAGGCTGAATTGTTTGAAGTGATGAATAATTTTAAATTGGATTGCAATAATAAAATATAATGCTAGGGCTAGGGGATCCACTCCTGATATTTCAAATATAGAAAAATCTTATTTTTTATAATATTTAAATTGTCATTATTACCTAGTCAATTTACTTTAGGAAATAATTATGCTAAAATATATAAAACCAACCATATAAGTGGTGATAATATTTATTTATAACAATTCCAGTTAGGTACTCAATTATGCCAAATATATAAAACCAGTTATAAAGACGGTAATAAAATTTGTCAATAATTAGTCCAGATTTAGAATACTCTCTCATATATATGAGGTAAAGTATTAATTGTGCCAATGACGATGAGATCGTCTACAACGAATCAAGATACCCAAAATCAACGAATCAAGATAACAAAATTTGTCAATAATTAGTCCAGATTTAGAATACTCTCTCATATAATATGAGGTAAAGTATAAATTATGCTAATAACGATGAGATTGTCTACAACGAATCAAGATACCAACAAATATTAGAGTAGATTAAATATTAGTCTTCAGATTACAATTCATATATTATAATATAAGTCAGATAATTTAGATTCTCATATTAAGAGTTTCACCATTTTACCTTAGTAGAATGGAATAACTACTCATGTTTTGAATAAAAACACACATAATTTTATTACTGAAAGAAAAAGAAATTATAACAAAGCTTGAAAAATAAAACACACACAAAAGCTGGCCTCTACGAAATCTCATAGAGAAATCATGGAAATTGACTGACTTTCTAAGGTGTTGAATACCTCTATTTATAGTAGAGGGCTCAGCACCCTCTATGCGACATGCAATTTACAAATTGCATGTTTGGTGGGAATTGACGATCCACCGAAAGGTGGAATGTCATTTCTCACCATTTTTTTATTTTTTGTTTATATTAGAGTCTTCTTTTATCTGGAATTGGAATTAGCTAAATCTGATATCGTAGTAAAAAGTTATGGCCAAAATACGAAAAGTTATGCAAAGTTGAAATTGTACACTATTAGAACATCATTTTAAGTTTCTGGTCTCCAAAATCAAAAATATCAAGTGTCCATTTTTCTAATTATGTATTCAAAGTATTATTTCACATACATAAGAAATAAAAATCACAATAAAAATAAATAAAACATAACTTTAATTATTATTTTACAAATGTGATAAATTAAGAAGATTAATGAAACTATAAGTATAAAATGATTACTTTATTTTTATCAAATGTATATTTTATAGTGTTCATCAAGGGTGATGGGGCAACATGTCTCATGCCGTAGCATCCTGCCATTGGCGGGATGTTACAAATTCAAAAATTATTTAATCAAAGGGTTAAATAAATAAATTAAATTAATTTAAATTCTTTAAATTAAATATCATGATTATCTCATAGCCGAGTGTATTGAAACTTTATATTAAACTATTTAATATAGTTTCCTGACTATGAATTAAATTAATTACTAATCACATTAATAATTTTTCCATAACTTATAGTTATGTTCGTGAGATTATAATTTGACTCTCCAATTATTTTGTGGCTCCCTATAATATATTGAGTTAGCATGAGGACAAAATAGACCTATAGATTCAAGCTCCAATAGTATAGGGATATTGATTAAAAGTATTTAATCGAATATCATTTATTATTAACTTCAGGTTATTACACTAAAAACTTGAAGCTGAACCATTGTTACTGTAGATATATTTTATACAGAAACCAGTTGGCCTTCACTAATATAATCACTACATATAGATTGACCCTCCATAAGTATCTCATAATTAGAGATGAGTCATTTTATTCGTTATACCTCTCTAACTATTTTTACAATAAGTACCATTAATTCTCGAATGAACAATTTATTTGTAACTTTTATTAATTTTATCTTTCTATTAATAATAGAAAGACTCGAGCTCTAGCTGTTTATGTACCGAATCAACCCTTAAGTAAGATACTCATCTACTTCTCGCAAGAATAAATGGACTTCATATCTATGTAAAACATCACAAACTACGCACCAAATCATGTCTCTAAAGTACGTAATTATTGGTCGAGATTGCTACACCAATACACCAATCTCACCCTTGTAAATCAAATGACACAACCTATATGCAGGAGTTCGTAGTATACTCAAGATTCATATCAATTCATATATGATCATTTATTAGACTGATATGAATTTCTTTATTTAACGGATATTAAAATAAAATCATTTATGTCTTTATTTAACCAACACTTCTTAATTTATTTAATGTTTATTTTTTATTAAAAAGAATTTTTTGCTTAATTTGATAATTTTAAATCGTTCTTAATTTAAATAATTTACATTTTTTTTTTGTTAATTTTTGTTGTTATTCATTTTAATTATTTAAAATTTTCAAAAGTAAAATTATCAAACTAAGAAAAATCTATAGAAGAAATGATGTTTGAGATATTTTTCAAACGTAATAAGAAATTGAAATAAAATATAGAGATGTGATGGACATTTAACCATGCATTTATGACAAACATGTCATATATTGCAATTACATGTGAAGAGAATCTGTACGGTACTGCACCAATATCTAGATGGTGCATGCAAGCTCATATCTAATTATTTTACTTTTTACCCTTCTTTCCTATTATTTTAAATCCCAATAAATAAAAAATATTTCAACATCAAGTGAATGAGATTTTAAGATATTGTTTGATGATTATTTATAGTGTTTTTGTGCACATTCATTTGCATAAAAAAATACGTAGACCAAAAATCATATTTATTTAAAAAAATGAGTTTTTTTTTTATTTAAGAAAATAAAAATATTTTGTGAATTTAAGTTATCAATAGAGAAAACAAAATGATAGAATATCAATCAAAAGTAGTTGAGATTTACATACAGATATTGAAAATAAAAGTATCAACCAACCAAGTTAAAAACTAAATATGAATGCTAGAGCTTGGTGGCAGCAAAATTAAGTTTAATTTCATAAGAACTTAAAAATTCCTTTAGGAAAATGTCTTTCTCTTGACCTAATTGTTTGTAATAACAATACTTTTTAAGGATATATTCTTTATTAAATAAAAGAAATAAAAAAAAATTAAGGGCGCTTTCTGTTATTTTTTTAATTAACAAATAAAATCAACTATTTTTAATATAAATTATAAACATAAATATAGGGTTGGACTTAGACTATAATAAAACCTCAATAAATTAATAATCTTAGATAATAGAAAATCTATTAATTTAGTGAATATTAATTTATCAAAAAATTATAAACTAAAAATTTATAAAAATATTTCTTATCTTGGAAAATATATCAATTCACACTAATTTTATTAAAATTTTATATAGAGTTACTTCAATATTTATCTTCAAAGTCAAAAATTATGTTAAATATTTGTTAAAAAAAAAAAAAAAAAAAAAAAAAACCGAACGCGACCTAAATTTTTATCAAACCAAACACACTATTTATTCATTTTGTGTGCTAGGAGGAGACTTTGGATAACATAAATTAGATTTATGTTTATATTTTTAAGTGAAAGTTGTTATTTTTACATTTTAAATAAATATTTTTCTAATATACATGAGAATATTTTTATAATACATAAGTAGTGTTAAATAATTAATATTAATACTATTAACCAATAAAATAAAATTAAAAATATATTTTTTGGAAAAATTTTTAAAAGAAAAAAAAAAGGAAGGAAGACCCTTCTCAGTTCTCATCTTTTTTTTTAATTATTTTTTAATTTATTTTTTTTTTATTTTAATTTTTCAAAAATATATGTTTTAATATATATATGTAATCTTAACATAAAAAAAATTAGATATATATGTTTATTTGAAAATTGAAAATGGAATTTTGTGAAAGGAAAAAGGTAATAATGATTATAGGAGATACACAAAAAATAAAATTGTAAGGGGCAAGATAGCCTCAATTTAATTTACCAATTAAAATCTTTTAAATAATTTAAAACAAACAAGTTTTTCAACCGAAATCCGTCGAACAAAGTAGCAATATGCTGACCGGGAAAAAAATATGATTGTTTGTGCTTTTTAAATTTAAAACCGAAAATAAAAACATTTTAAATTTGTTTTGTAATTAAAATTGTTTAAAATATTAATTAAAAAAACAATTCCAAAGCATCCCTAATTATAATTTCAAAGCAGCGCAAATTTCTCAAAAGCTGCAATACAAATTGACAAAACACTAAAACAGTACCAACACGGATAGCGCGAGTGCGTAAAATTGAATGTCCAATTTTTCCCAAAATAAAATAAAATAAAATAATTTTTTAAACTGAAATATTAATTTACCATACTACCCTTTGCATACCAAAATTGATTCTTCAATGCTACTCCTTAATACGCAACCCAACAGAATTAGAACCCCCCGCTTTCTGGAAATGCAGTTTGTGTTTAACAATTAGATTCAGATTTTACAACTAATTTTCTGCTCAGAAATATAAATTCTTTTATATTTACTGAGACGAGGTACATTATCATTCCTAGTACTGGAGGAAGATTCTGGATTTTTCATTTTCAAAGCGTGACGGCGAGTTAAGGAGGTATCCTTTTATCTCGCCGTATTTTATTTTATTTTGCTGTTAATTGAAGTTGATTTTGTGTTTAGTCGGAGAATTAGCGTTGTTAATTATTATTATTTTTTTTTATTATTATGAAATTTTTAGTTATTTTCTTCAGTATGGTTATGTATAATTCTTTTGCCTTTCTGCATGTCAATTTTGTTATGCTCTTAGCAACATAACAAAGGTTTAGGCTTTAAATTCTTGTATAGTAATGCAGTTTTTTGTTATTTGGTGTTTATTAGGCTGTCAATAAATTTGTATAATTGTGTAATAATGCAGTGGAATTAAAGTGTTGTTCTCTAGTTTTTCTGAATAACATGACATAAAATTTTTGCAATTTGCCGATTCTGCTGACAAATTTTTTACCATTGTAGTCTTTAGAGTGTTGGGTTAGGCATGGAACAAAGAGGGGATAATTTAGGGTTTTGTGAGTTCAAGAGGGTTTTAATTAATTATATTTTTGGCAAGAAATGGTGAAATGATCTTGTTTCTTTATGCTGGATGGTGATCAAAAAAATAAATAACACATGTTATTCAATTTTAGTGGGTGCGTTTGCGAGAAAATATTTTATTTGATAGGGGTGAAAACTGATAAAATTCTGGTTCTTGTGGTTTGTCATGATGTGATAATGATATGTTGTGACTTAGAGTTAGTCCGTTTGGCTTAGCTGTTTGGTAGCTTTAAGGTAGAGCTGTAGCTTAGAAGTTTAAGTTGACCCCATAGCTGTTGATGAAAAACTCATATTACCTTTATTACTTTAAAGACACAATGCCACCCTTACCGCCATCTAAGCCCAAACCTCCACCTACCTAGCCAATATTACAGAACGCTTTAGTTTTGAGTTCATTGCAAAGTCAGTTGCAAATTCCATTTGATTGCAGTAGTTAAAAACAATTATTGATCTAGAAGGTGTAGCCTGTAGGCATGGAGAAAATACAATATCTTCTTATGTAACTTCTATAACTAATCGGGGGGGGGGGGGGGTGTGGGAGATCAGCTTATTATAAAAAAAAAAAAAAAAAAAAAAAAAGAGCATATCGAGGTATCCTACAGTGCTTGCACTGAATGGTTATGTTGGAGAGGGATTTTGGTATTTTGCTTGGATATGTATATATCAAAGAATCCTATTAAAAAAAAAAGGTATATCTAACAAATTGAGAAGAGGCCAAAATTTGAACTTGATTTCTTTTGTTGTTGTGATGATATTCTTGCAGAATAGGTGAAAAAACAGAAAATGATTTCATAGGCCCCTTCACAATTTTTTAATTATATCAATTCATCAACATTACAAGGGCATAATAATCAAACAAAATGATTTATGATATTTTATTGACGGTATTTGAAGCTTGGGTAACTCAACTGTGATTATTTTAATTAGAAAGAGGGGTGATGTATGCATGTGCCAACTGCCAACACACGCAGATCCTAAATCTTTTAGTTTATGCATATGCAGTACTGTTAACATCGGTACAAAACAGCGGACATTGGTTGCTGTAAGTCGGGTGGAACCTGATATTGCAGCGACCATTTTATCTAGTACATTTAGCTATGAAGTCTGATATGATCTTTTAACTTAGCTAGTTTCTTTAATAATTTAAGAAGATATCTAGATTTTAATTGTTACTGTATTAGAACAATTTCATACTTCGTATTCGACAAGTTTTCTATAACCAATTAAATGGCTTATAGCCTTATATTATATGTGGACATAGTGATGTAAAATGGATAAAATTTGATACTAGCTTCACTGTTATGCATTTACTCTCCTTTATCTATTTCTTTCTCTTCTTCTTCTCTCTCTTTGCTAGTTCTGCACCAGCTGTACATTAAGTAGAAAATTATTAATTATGCATTAATGTTATGGGTTATATATTAATGCATAATTATGGGTTATATATGTGTGTGTGTGTGTGTGTATCGTTTTGCTATTTGACTTGATTATTTGTTCTTGGTTGTATGACAATGAGAAAGAGAACTTATGGTTGTCGAGTCTATTTTTGGGACTTGTATTCTATTTTTATCTGATTTGGGACTCATAACCTTTTATTTTCTGAACAGGTTAACCTTTACTCGCACTGAAATAGAAGTTACAAAGAAATGGTACATCTTCATTTATCGTTTTTCTATTTGACTTGATTATTTCTACTTGTTATTGGTTTTATGACAATGAGAAAGAGAGTTTATGGTTGTCGAGTCTATTTTTATCTGTTCTGATTCCATTTCTCTTTGTTGTTTGTGCCCATGTTTGTATATAAACTTACATAGGATGCGAAAACATCTGATGGAGAGAGTGGTGATATTGACTGGGACACTGAAGATGAGCTGGAGATTGCAAGTTACGGTTTACCTTCTTGTTCCAGTATGACAGTTAATGATGGGGAAACTATTGCAGGCTCAACAGAGGTACATTTTGTAATTTCATTTTTGGTTTCAGCATTTAATCATAAAACTAGTGGTTAAATTGCAACAAAGGAAATACAAAGTGGAATTTTTTTTTGGGCGATTGCTCATAAAGATGGTGCATAAGGGAGATCCTATGTTTGTCTGTTGTAATCATCAAAGAAGTATTTGGTTAATATACCACCTTATGCTTTTGTAAACTTTGCAGTCATTTGCTTACCCTTTTTTGTGATGCTTCTACTCTTTTTGATCTGCACAAAATTGTTTGTTGTTTGGTTAACACCATGCATGCTACAGAATACTTATATTCTCATCAAGTATTGTTCCCCTTGTAATTGTGGCAGCATCAAATGTGCAAAAGGACTACTTAATGCAAAATAAGATATTATCCTTATATAAGGTTTTTAATGTTTTAACATTTGACTAGAGTTTTTATTTTTAGAGAACTTTTTTCACTTTTCTTTTATTATGATTTTTATTTCCTTTTTTACAGGGAGATTTTATTTTTTCCATACATACTCTGATTTGATAACTTTCTTAGATACTTTTTTTTTTTTGTTTTTTAACCATTTGTGACATAGATTTTAAATAGACACCACCACCACGATTTGACTTCTTTGAGTCCGATTAGCTAACCCCATAACCCTAGTAGCCATCCACTCATCAATGAAACTCACCTGTCACCGCCCTTCTTTGCCACACCTTTAGTCACTATTCCACCATCATGTAATACGCTTTTCTGGTTACTTCTCAAACATGGTACATTGTACTAGACTAGATGTCATATAATTTTATTCACACAGGGATATGTATATGTATTAATTGTAGAAGATAGATATGAAGCCATATGTCTTATCACTGACTTTGTAATTACTTCCATCTGAAGGCAAGCTCGTCGGCTGGTTCCTCCAGCTCCAAGACGATTGATCATTTTGTAGGGATGGGATTTTCTGAAGAAGTGGTTGCCAAAGCAATTCAGGAAAATGGTATGGCTTCCATATATTTTCATTAAAGCATAAGACTTATTTTGAGAGCTTGAATTGTTTATCATCCAGGAGAGCAAAATACAGATTTGATACTTGAAGCTCTTCTCAAACATTCGGTGAGTTGATGGTCACTTCACGCTCAAATATAAAAAAAATGCTTTTAACTTGATGAAATACTGAAAAAACTAACCTTTTGTATTTTTATCACAATTTACTGTATGAGAACGTTTGTGCATTAGTTTATCCCTTTTTTGTCTAAATATTATTTAATAAGTAATAATTTATGCATATAGTCCTACCTGTTTAGTTAATGGTACTTGATTCCCTTTTATTGCTCCTAGGCGAGCTCATCTGCAAGTTCTTCAAATTCCAAGTTGATTGATCATTTTGTTGGGATGGGGTTCTCTGTGGATATGGTAGCCAAAGCTATACAGGAAAATGGTAAGTCCATTTGTTTCTTACCCTTCATATAAATTTATACCTCGAAAGCTTCGCCTATTACCCGGCTTTGCTTAAATTTCAGGGGACGAAAATACAGATTCAATATTGGAAACTCTCCTCACATACTCCGTGAGTCAATTCCTGCCTTGTGTTTTCAATCTGGATTAATGTTTTTCTTTTTGTCACCTGAGTAGTGTAATTTGAAAGTGGGATGGTAGGTAAGGTTTTCTCATTGCTTTACCTTCATAATGCCCAGTCAATGTTCTAAAAAAGGGTCTACGTGGCCGTCTAGACGCTCACCCTATAGAGTGATAGGGAAAAGTTTAACAAATTATAAAAAAAATAAAACCCCTCTTATCAGACATTAAATTGTTACAAATTAACATCATTAACCTGATAGGTCTTTGTGTATTTAGACCAAACATTAGGGGGTCAATGATATTTGCACTTGACAAAATAAGAAGTCTTATTTTTTCCTGTTTCTGTCTGTACTTGGGATTGGCTACTGTAAGCAACAGTCAGCTGGTCATAATACCTAATAAACTTCCACTTTAACATAATCTTCTTTCTTAATTTCATTTTTAAATTAATGTTGTGAATTTTATGCTTTGCCTACATGGCTGTTCAAGACGGACAAGGCCATATTTTAATGAGTGGAAATTCATATTCACGCCAAGGCAAAAGTCCAAGCACAAACAACATGATTATTAGATGGGTGATATAACAAGACAAGTTTAGCGATGTTCAATAAATGTGATGTTTTGTGTTTTGAGATGAAGACATTAGTTGACCCAATTAACACAAGTTATACCCGTTTATGGTTTAACAAAATCAATTCGACTTTCTAAAATAATTGTGATAGTACCTAATTTTTGAAAATATTAAGGTCTGGATATTTAAATAATTTATGAAATATGCCCTTAAGAATATTACAAATAAATAGTCTTGTTAGACCACAAGTGGATTCCTGAATAAATATGTTGACATGACTTGTGGGTGGAGCTAAATTTTTCAGTGAGGGCAATTTAGATGGAAACCAAATAAGAAAATTGATAAAAACAACAAACACAAATACCATTTCATCATTTGTGATTGTCTTAGACGTGTTTTCTTTATAAATGTTTTGTGAATCTCATTATCAATATCATTAGCTATGTCTATAATCATTCATCTTAGCCAAATACAAATATCATTTCATTATTTGCGATTGTCTTAGATATGTTCTCTATATTAAATGTTTTGTGAATCGCATCGCATTATCAATATCATTATATATGTCTAAAATCATTCATCTTAGCCAGTTAAATGGTTGTTCTCAGATAAAGATGAACAAAAGTAGAATTCGGTCACTCTTCCTCATTTAAGGAGTTGGTTAGTACTTGGTTAGATGTCAAAATTGGGATATGAGTTAAACCAAGTCTGAGAACCGGTAGATAAGGATAATTTTTAATTTTTAATTTTTAATTGTTACTCAACAAGAACACAAATAAATATATTAACATTGCTATAATTTTAGCCGAAAGAAAGTAAAAGCTGCAGCATGACTCGAATAAATAAATAACTATTTGTCTTTAAATGGGTTCACGTGTTGCGGAATTGAAGGTGAATAAAACATGTTCATTAAACAGGTTACATGGATGACATGATAGTTAATTGTGTCATTTTATGTAAATTTGACCCATTAGTTTTATGTCGTTTATTTTGTTCGCCCATTTGCAGATCCGAAACCTATAAGTAGTGATATCAAACTCATAGTCCAGGTTATTTTTTATTGGGATGCTGGATTTATGTTAAATAATATGTAAAGTTCTTGGATTTCTTATTGTACATGCGGTTTATGAATACTAAAGATAAGCAATTACTATTGCCAATGCAAAGTTTGTTTCTACAAAATCTGTGAAATTGATGTCTGGAATTCTACTATCAGGCACGACACCTTATAATGAGTCACACG
Organism: Zanthoxylum bungeanum; assembly: GCA_019454045.1. NCBI lineage: Eukaryota > Viridiplantae > Streptophyta > Magnoliopsida > Sapindales > Rutaceae > Zanthoxylum > Zanthoxylum bungeanum. The sequence goes on from SKCR01031766.1 coordinate 116,857, forward strand.
GAAGGTTGACAAGGTCAATTTTAACCTAGTGTCGGTAATATATAAATTTTTTGGATTGTGTGCGCACCAATCCTGTTTGTAGCTTATGAATTTTAAAGATAATCTAAATTATATGATAATGCAATACACTTGGGTCAAATTTACCATGCTATATTATTATTTTGCAGGCTCTTGAGAAATCTCCTCAAGTAGAGCAACACATAAATTCTTATCACAGCTCTCCGGAATTGGACGGCAGCTTTCTTGATGGTTTCTCAGATATTGATAGTTTTGAAGACGAGGTAGTTATTTCTTTCATACTACTTGGTTCAATGTATTTCAAACGTTCTGCTACTAAATGCTGATGAAAATCTACTTTCCATAATCGTAATCATCTTATATTTTATGGGAAGATCTCATTTGACCCCCATGTAGTTTGATTTTGACATGAGCGATCCTCCATGGTTTGAAAAATTATCAATAACCTCCTGTATAGAGGTTTCTTGAAAGCTCCATTGGAGTCTTTTGAGAAAGATCTCTGCAATTCAGGGGAGGTTTCGGCCAATACAAGTTCCAGAGCAATTCTTCATCCTTCACTGTAGGGAAGCTGCACTGGGCTGATTAGAGCATATTTTGAGGCACCTTTTGGCTCTTGTGGATATTGCTCTGTGTCTTGTATCAGCATTCGTATGGTACCCTTAGTTTTGGTTAGAGCCTCCAGCCCTTTGGATTGTTTCCTCTGTGTGTGTGTGGAGTGGTGGTCAATTTGCATACAAATGATTCATTCCTACGATATGAAAGAATTTAATATTGTTTTTTAATCAAAAATCAATTCTAAAATCATGCGGGTACTGGGAGGTCAGCAGTATTTGCTCTATTTATATTACCAACGTGGGCTCTGCCTTGAGGTGATGAAATTTGAAAACTGTCTTGGAAATGCAAATTCATCTGCACTTTTAACAGAAAACTGGAAAACAGCTTTTCTTTGTTTTACTTGTTTTCCAATGATGTCTTTCAAATTGAAGGACTTTAATCCTCGTCTCAATTTTTTTCCAACTTTCAAATGAAACCTTATTTTCTTT
>SKCR01031767.1:0-98306 GCA_019454045.1 Zanthoxylum bungeanum
AGTCCGGCCAGGCTTCCACTAGGCCAGCCGATGTGATGCATGCTTTGATTTATTTTCTTATTATCTTATTACTATTGTATTAGTTTCTAAATATTTATTCATTGTTTGCTGTTTCTTTACTATTCATAATTGTGAATTGTATGTTATTATATAAATTGTTATTGCATGTGACTGTATTATAAGATATGAAAATACCTCATTTGAGCGTAAATATTATAATGACATCAGTAAGGGACCATTTCGAACCCAAACAGGTTTAAGGTTGGACTTTGTGAGGGGTGTAGTACAACCTTAAATCATTCCCGGTGTCTCATACCAACTGGCGACTCCCTTATTTTTTGGTTAGTCCCCATGTGGGGCTATCCGTACTCTGTACGGGCTACAAGCTCAATAATGTAGTAATCGCCGACATCATAGGCATAGCAATAAACCTTGTTTCGCTCCTTTAGTATCCTTGCATGGGCAGGCGCATGCCCATGTCAAAGAATGTCGTGTAGAAAATGACTTAATCGCCGCTTGGTCGGCTCGCCTGATCACCATTTTGTGGAACGTCCAAGCTGATTTCTTCAGAAATCCCAAATCTCTCTCTGAGTTGGTCTAGTTTAGTATTAGTTATGGTGGATGCTCTGTCCATGTCAAGGTTGATGAAGTCCAGGGGGAGGTGTCGAATCGGGGTAGACTACTCTTTTATGAAGGATTGGTTTTCTTCTTCTGAGGAGGACGATATTGTATCAAGATCACTGGGTCCTGCTGATCTCGAGTTTCCCACTACAATCGGCTCGTTGGACGTGGGGTGAGTTCTTCGAGAGACAGAACATTAAAGGGAGTTGCAGCAGAAGCGTTAGATTCTGACATTCATAAGGATGGATGATCCGAGGAGTGAGGTTAGTGAAGTTACAATTAGCCTATTTTTATAAGTTATGTGGGCCTATCCTTACTGTTAGTTAGGTATGTTATCTGCCTAGGGTTTACTCTATCATCCCTACCGAGTAGTTAACCCTAAAAAGCTTCAAACGCCCTGATAATGACGAAACAGTAAGTTTGCAAGAAATAGCATAGTCAAACATAAAAACCAACCCGATCTATTCATGCAAGTCTAAACCTACCATATATTCCAGAAACACGTGTATATGACGACCTAGAGGTTCATGGATTAGGCCTCAAACACAAACACAAAAAGCCCAGATCTTAGAAAGTTAAAAACCAGCCGCATAAACCCACAAAAGAACAGAAAGCATGTTACGAGTTCATCATATTCATCATGCTCATCAAGCATAATTTCTGGGAATATAAAGCATACACGTGTCGGGTCAATCACTATCGTTGAATTCAAATCAATGACTCAGATGGATGCCACATGCTCGATTAATCTCAGCAATCCAAATTTTGGCGGGCAAGCTATGGATGAGTGACACTTGGCACATCAGAGATATGAAACAAAAAGAGATTTGATGAATGTGATGCGTATATAAGGAAGAACATCATATACTTTGCATATTTCTAGAGACGTTTCAGAACCTATAAGTGTTTTTTCAAATGGCGGTGAAAGAAAGACAATCGTCACAAAATGGCATCTTTGGCAGTATGTATAACAGCCCGTCCTGAAGAGGATGAACCTGGGAATAACTGAGGTTATATGGAGTTATCAAAAGGCCGCAACCCGAGGACAGTGGGTTGGCCTTTAGCTACATGCACCACCATCTTTTGTAAAGTTTCTAGCATCAACTCGCAAACTCGTTGATACCAAGAACTATGGGATATATATTAATGATACTTTTTTACTCCGAGGAAGGTTCAAGTACCGATGAGGGGTATGATATAGATTTATACTTAGCTAAAAGTGGATGAAAAGGGCATAAAAGCTCTCAGAAGGGAATGCGGTTTGACAGAGAGACCAGACCTAGTGGTACATATGAGTTCTCACGAGAATATGAGCATCGTGAATGATGAAGTAAGTTGGGAGACCGACCCGACCACATGAAGGGTGTTGATTTAAGGTTTTCTGAGATTTTGTTAAACCTGACCCAATAATGGTATTGTCTATTAACCCGAACTGGTTGGACGAGTTAGATGAAGTTTTGACAAATATCATCTACCTCAATATGCCGACCCGATGAATGAAGATGGGATCACATGTCGATCAATACTGAGGCCATATGACGTATTCCCTAAGTGAGAGGATATGCTTCTAGAGGGTCAATGATGATTGTGGGAAAACAACGATTCTCATTGAAAATAGCCAATGCCAGTATCCATAAGCCGATGTAGTGTCCGAATAGTGACAGAGTAGAGCCGCCGTATGCCGGTGCAATTGCAGAGAAATATGCTAATTTGATTGGCCTGCTGGAAGGTGGTTGAAGAAATTTATGGCTACAATGATGAGTAAGTGACATGGGATGACGTTAGAGGCGATGAAGTAGTGAATTTGGAAGTCTATATAAAGGGGTTGAAGTCTCTGATTCAAGGGTGGTGGGCAATTTTGGGTTAGTAAATTTTGCATCTCACAACTTGAAAAGTAAGAACTCAAGAACTAGAGATATGAAAGGAAATGTGGTCAGTTACATGACCAGTTGAGAGAATTATATCGGGCTTGTGTAAGACCCGATGTGTTAAGTCACTTTGTGAGTTCATTTCCTCATTTGTGGCTCGAGTCGGTCTTGATCCTGAGCAGTAATAAATATCCTCATTTCTCTCGTAGACGTAGGTATGAGTCACTCTCCGCCGAACTACGTAAACTCTGTGATTTATCTGTCTGCTTAGTAAGTTTGTTTTGATTCCCTACTAACCAAACAAATTCACTGTCAATGAAAGTTTAGTCGATGGATAGTTTCTCATATTATTATTGAAACGAAAAACAGTCGTCATCATTATTAAAAGTGTTCTACAATACTAACCAAATAAATTCACTGTCAATGAAAATTTAGTCAATGGATAGTTTCTCATATTATTATTGAAACGAAAAACAGTCGTCAATATTATTAAAAGTGTTTTACAATATAACATAAACAATAAACATTAATTGTGAATCCAATTTCAAATAATAATATAAATAAATTATTATTCATTTTTTAAATTAACCATGTGAATTCGTATCCTAAAAAGAAATACGAAATAAAAAGTAACTAATTTAAACTTCCACCACCTCCTCTTTTTTGAAAAATAAAATAAAAAAGTATTCAATTTCAATGTGTCGAACTTTTATGTAATAATATTGCTTTCTTTAATAACTAAAATGATCGTCTAGTGGACAAGTTGTGTAAAAGAGTGTTACTTCGCACATAAATGCATTTATTAATGGAACATTTGGCATATAAGATGTAATACATATAACCAAACGTGATCTAATAATAATGACAGCTTTTGAGATATTTTGTAACATTTATGGGCTTCATTGGATTTACATTCCTGGGTGGTCGTAATTAAGTAAGGCACGCAATCAAAGAACTTGATATCATATAGCATTTATGTCTTGATTGTGAATTTAAAAAAAACAAAATATTTCAAATATTATATTAATTTTTGAATCGAGAAAATTTTCCGTTCCTAACTTTAAATCTTAATTAAGATTTAAAATTTTATAAGAAAAAAATTAACTTGAAATTTGAGATTTTCTTTTCCCTTGGTACAATTTCCGGGCGAAGTAGGTTTCCCCGCCCACGGTTAAGTAGTTAAAATTTTGCTTAAAATTACAAAACAAAAACAACAAACAAAAACAATTCTGAAAGACTGAAACCAAAAAAACAAAATTACATAATCCCAATTCACTACGATCCCCTTTAAAAACCAACCTTAATCGCCACCAGTTCACAAATTTCCCCAAAATATTTTCATATTTTCCCTGTCGTTTTACTGTGATTCACCTGTCGTTTTCTTTTATTTCCTTTTTCGCTCGTTGCACCGCCACCGCTGTGGAAGCATTATCGCCGATTATTCGACTCCGTTTGAGATCGGGAACTCGATTTTTGTTACCTGATTAGCCAATTAATCGGACACGTGGATGGTTGTACTGTTAATTCATTGATTACGTGGATTTTATTTTTCCGGTGTTTGAATTATTTCGTTGATGGGCGATCTCCGAGATTGGTCGCCTGAACCTAACGGCGGCGTTTTGGAAGTGAGGCCTTTATCGTCCTCGTCATCTGCTTCGTCAAAGATAACGGAAATTGGTGCCGAGTACTGGCAACGAGCCGAGGACGCGACGCAGGGGATCATAGCCCATGTTCAGCCCACTGTTGTATCCGAAGAAAGAAGAAAAGCGGTTATTGATTACGTGCAAAGATTAATTAGAAATAATCTTGGCTGTGAGGTAATAATTTTTTTATTTTTTTTAGGTCAATTACAATTATGCTGTTATATAAAATGTTAATGACAGTTGTGCTAATGTACTTTGCATTTCAATTGTGTAAAGAATTTAATTTATGCTTAGGATATGTTACTAGTTTAGGAAGAGTTATTAATAGCCCTAAATGTTTTACCTAAATGTTACCAAAAAAGGCTGAAATTAGGTTGCAGTGGTATGATTAATATGGTGCATGAAGCAAAGAGCTAGGGGTCATGTTTCATTAATTTGATTTTCTGAGGAATTGGAACACATGTTAAGTGAAAGGTGATATTCAGTTATAACTAGATAGCTAGTGCTGTTGTTTTTAATGAAATCTTGTTGAGTTGTTGTCAATAAATGCGGAGAGTATGGATAAAAATGATTTTTTTTTTCTAACTTACATTTGTCATAGGTATTTCCTTTTGGGTCAGTTCCGTTGAAGACTTATCTCCCAGATGGAGATATTGATCTGACGGCTTTTGGTGGCCTAAATGTTGAGGAAGCTTTGGCCAATGATGTCTATTCTGTCCTTGAAAGAGAAGATCAAAACAGGGCTGCAGAGTTTGTAGTGAAGGATGCACAACTAATCCGCGCTGAGGTCTTTACTTCAATTTTATGTTACTGGAGATATTTTTTATTATAATATTTGCTCTCTATTTTTGCTTTTCCATTGCTGGAACTTTTCTGATTGTTTTGAATTTCATGATACATAGTTGCTATCTCATTTAGAGAATACATAGTTGCTATCTCATTTAGAGAATTTTTCTTTGTCATTCATTTAGGGCATCTTTTGTAAATTGTTGTTTCCGTAAATATGTGCATGGGTGGAGCTAGATATGCACACGGTTGTGGTTTCAAACCGTAATCGAACCGTTGACCAACCGAACCTTTAACAAACCGGACCGCAAACCACAACCGAATTGGGATGGGTCCGGTTCGGTTGCGGTTGGTGCATTTCCAACCGACGGTTGAATCGGATTTTTTTACGGTTGAACTGGATTTTTTTAATAATTGTTTAAATTATTTGTAACATTTTTTTAAAAAAAAAATAAACAAAAATACGGTTCAGTCGTACGGTTCAGTTCAGTTACGGTTAAGGTTTATGGTTTCGGCTTCTACGGTCCGGTTACGGTTAACCGTGTGCATGCCTAGGTGGAGCCACACTATGGCAAGCAGATGCCCAAACTGGGTTTTGAAGAATTTTTTGATGTATAATAACAAAACAGCCCTTCTGGTCTTGGAACTTCTAAAAATACCCTCCTGATTTTTAGATTTTTGGATTACGCCTTATGAAACTCACCCTTTCACTTATGTTTTGAACTAAGCTCCACCTAGAGTAAATTCTGGCTCTTTATACATGGTGTGTGAAACTTAGTTGATAACCCTTTTGTGTACACAAGTCGCTTCAACTTTCAAATCTCCTACAGGATATTATCATCCTTCACTTTTATGGTCATTTTGGTCAAGTCATTCAAACATAATAAATAATAGTATATTGATGTTCTTGAGGTGTTCCCTCGCTTTCTTTCACAAATTGGTTGACGACATTCTTTAGAGAATATGTAGTATTGTTTGTACATATGGATTTTTTGCGTGCTTGCTTTTATCTCCTTTCAAAATATTGTTCTTAATTAAATGCGTAGAGATGCAGTGAGGATGATAATTTTTCCCCCTTTAGAATTCTTTATCCACTATGCCCATGTTGGCATAGAATGATCTTGATATGGCATTGGATTCACATATTATTTATGGTTTAGAACTCTTTTAGTTACATGTTTTATTACATTTGGCATCTTAGATATTGTTATTTCTGGTGGCAGGTTAAACTTGTAAAATGTCTGGTACAGAACATCATAGTAGATATTTCCTTCAATCAGTTAGGAGGGTTATGTACACTATGCTTTCTTGAGCAGGTAGCTTTCTTCATAAAATTTTATACATAAGTGGGTGGAAGCAATTTTTTGACAGTTTAATTAAATGAATTAATGTGTGTTACCCTCTACGGGTATTCCTGTGGATGCTTCTGTGAATCCTGGGCATCTTTCATTGTCTCTTTCAGTAATGCAGAGCATATATTGCATCAGAATCGCAATACAAATGTGATGACATATACTATGATTAATATCATTTTTTCAGACTCTTTAGCTTTTTTTTTTCCACATATTTTCTGTAATTTTATTTAGTAAAGCAATAATGGCATGGCTTTTCCATTTTTCTTTTGTTTCAATTGGTAGCAAATTCTCTTGTTCTACTCTTGTTTGCAAGTCAATATTGAAAATATCTTTCTTTTTTGATGTTACTCTGGAGAGTTTGCAGACTGAAGTAGTTTAGGATTTTTTGAAGAATTTGAACTCTCTAGATAAGATCTGTGTTACACTATAACCTTATTAGGTAAAGTGTCATTATGCTTATTGAAGGCGGAGAAAGTGTAATTAAAAAATAAATAAAGAGTCTTGGGCCTTACCTTCTGTGATTGGGCTTAGTGTGATCATCCGGTACCAATTGCAATACAGGCTATGCTTCCTTGTGCCAAGTGAGTGATTGGTCCTGCAAATGTGAATGATTCTTTCTTGGTTAGAATCTTAATCTCCTTAATTCTCAATGATTTGCAATAAAAATTTGATGTTGTTGTTTGTAATTAATGATTCACTTCGTCTAAAAGACCCCATACTCCTACGAGATTTGTGATATTTATAGGGTGAATGGTGTTGAGGTGCCACCCCCCGATTGACACCTGTCCATTTACATGATGTGCACATGGCAGATGACATGCTCAAATACATGATTAAGTGTATTAACACTTGTGATTATGTATGTTAAATTATATTTTCATGTCAAAATATGTGGATTGTCATCAAAGTCCACTATCTTGTGAGGAATTAAATATTGACATGGAGATCGGACCGAACTCGGTGTGATCCTCTAGGTTCCAGAGTGATATTCTCTTCGGGATGGATACACCCCAGAGGATTCTCCTCTTTGGAAGAATAAATATCCATTCCGGAATTACTTCCTACCTCGGAAGGACGGATAGTGTTCCTCCGGAGTGAATTGACTCCGAAGTATCTAGACGCCGGATGGTGTTCCACATCCTTCTATCTAGTAGCACAGCTATGCGGTGACAGGTCTCGTTCCCTAATTGAACGCTTGCGGCAAGCCCACTTTTAGTAGCTTTCTGAGGAAGATTCATTTGTATTGTCGACGCGTGTCCCTCATGACGGCTAAATTTGCGCACCTACACTTAAGCTTTGGGATTGATTCGTGCTTGTTGTATAGGTTGACCGTCTGATTGGAAAAGATCATCTCTTCAAACGCAGTATTATATTAATTAAAGCTTGGTGCTATTATGAGAGTCGAATTCTTGGTGCTCATCATGGCTTGATTTCTACATATGCCCTGGAGACTTTGGTTCTGTATATCTTCCATCTCTTCCACTCATCATTAAATGGTCCTTTAGCGGTGAGTTCTTGCTGGATTTTGGACTGGTACCCTGCAGAGTCTGCACAAATTTATCTGCTAAAATTATCTCATTGATTATGTAATGATTTATAGGTACTGTATAAATTTTTGGACTACTTCAGCAAATTTGATTGGGACAGCTACTGCATCAGTTTGAATGGGCCTGTCCGTATTTCCTCCCTGCCAGAAGTTGTAGGTGAGCAGCCAATTTTCGAGTCTCGTGCTGCATTTTATTTTGTGTAAATTTATTGATAATCTCCTTTTTATTTTTTTGGTGCCTTTTGCAGTTGAGACTCCTGAAAGTGGTGGAGGTGACCTATTGATCAGTAGCGAATTCCTCAAGGAGTGTGTAGAACAGTTCTCAGTTCCTTCAAGGAGTGTTGAGACAAATTCACGATCATTTCCTCCAAAGAACCTTAACATAGTTGATCCGTTGAAAGAAAATAACAATCTTGGACGTAGTGTGAGCAAAGGTAGAAACTGTTTTTTTAGTCAGGTGGTGAGGCCAAGAGGCTCTTCTTGTTTTCCACTATCCTTTTTTTTTGTGGAAAGTTTTGGGTAAAAGTTTTCTGATGAAACCAGTTATATTTTGGAAATATTTTGTCAAAGTCAAAATGAAGAAGGAAATTTTTTAATTTTTAATTTTTTTTATGCAAGTTTAAGATTTTTCGAATCTGGAAAATATGACAATTAGTTCCTGGAAGTTTGAAAAACTTGCATATGAGTTGTTAGTGTTACTGTTGATGATTATGATAAATAACTTCTTTTTTGTTTGCTTAGCGTGACTGGTAACGTGAATTGATAAAGGAAAAAAGTTTTGTCAATGTTAACCTCCTTTTTTCTTTACAGGGAACTTTTATCGGATAAGGAGTGCTTTTACATATGGTGCTCGAAAACTAGGGCACATCCTTTCCCATCCAGAAGAAAGTTTAGCTGATGAACTACGTAAATTTTTCTCAAGCACTTTGGATAGGCATGGAAGCGGACAGAGACCTGATGTTCAAGATCCTGTTCCACTGTCTAGAAATAATGGCTTTGATGTTGAATCCACTTTTTCAGGCACTGAGTTACGTCAGGAAGACCAGAATAGTTATGAAGTAGAGTCTAATTCAAGTGGCACATCAGAGAATTGTAGGTTTGATAATGAAGCACAGTTGTGTGGTGGTGTTGGTAAAATAAAGATATCAGGGATGGAATCAAGTTATTGCAGAACCACAAATGAACCACACAGTTCTGGAGATGGAACAGCTGTTTCAGAAAACCGGCTATCTGAAGATGCGAAAGACCTAGCTACTTTTAAAATTTTGAATCCTGTAATTTCAAATGATACTTCTAAATCTTCCTATCTTAGTGGTGTTGAGAGTACTTTCCTTTCGGGTAAACCACATCATGCACCACATCTCTATTTCGCAACTTCAATGATGGGAGATGGAGAAATAAGAAATGGAAATTTGGAGTGGAAACAGCCGTTGAACTCTGGTTCTGCTGAGAAGAACATGTCATCTGGGATGATGTCAGCTCCTTGCAAGGAAACTGGCTTAATTTTACTTAATGGTAAGGATGAGACCCAGTTGGATGTTTACCATGATGTTCCATCTCCTGTTGCATCAACGCACCATCCTTCACACATAAGTGTGATCGCTTGGTCTTCGGAAGAGTTTAATTATGGTTATTCTGGTTATCAGGCATCACCTAGGACCACTGGAAGTCCCAGTGCTGCAAATTCGTTATCAGATCTTAGTGGGGATTATGAGAGTCACCTAATTAGTCTAAACCACGGCCGGTGTTGGTATGAGTATGCCTTGAATGCGTCCTATTCTCCCATGTCTCCACAGTTGCTTTCTCAGATCCAAAGAAAAAATTCTTGGGATGTAATACACCGCTCACTACCATTCAGGCGAAATGGTATACCCCAGATGAACGCCAATGGTTTTGTCCCCCAGATGAATGCCAATGGTTTTGCCTCAAGACCATTGTTGTATCCAATGAACCCACAAATAGTACCTGGTGCAAGCTTTGGTGTGGAAGAGATGCCAAAGCATCGAGGAACAGGGACCTATTTGCCCAACACGGTATACTTATTCTAAGCCTTTAATATTATGGGATTTGAATTTTCTGTTATGTTTATGGGGCCATATCAGTTGATCTTGGCATCTTGCTGTCATTTTTGCAGCATCTGTTTTTTGTTAAATTGTTTGGGCGATGGGCCTCATTGTCTCAAGTGGTTTAATGCTTTATTTTTTGCAGAACCATTACAGGGATAGGCCTTTGAATTCGAGGGGAACCAATCGAGCACTAGTCAGGTCTCCCCGTGGCAATGGTCGTGTCATGACACCTCCTGAAACAAATTTCCCTGAGAGAAGCAGCCGTGATCCCTCACCAGCACATATCCATGTTCATCAAGGTGGTGTCAAGGCCGGACTTTTAGATCCCTGCCATTCTGGTTCCCCTGAGAAAAAGACACAACATAATTCCAATGGATCAGTGCATCTGTCGGAGATGGTTGTAGAATTTGGGTCAGTTGGGCATCTACCTTATGGGCCACCCTCACTTGAAAGCAACAGGCAACCAAACACAGGTTCTGCTGTTGGTCAGAATTCAAGTGTATGTCTCTCATCACCAAACAGTCAAAGGTCCAGGCCTGTGTTGGGCACAGATCAAGAAGGGTATGATAATGTTGTGAAAATTTTCATTTTACATATGTTGTAACATATGTAGAATTCTGTTTAATCTAATAATCTTTCTCGTTTTCCTTTGCACATGTAGGACTGCTGTACTCTATCATTTGAAGGACGAAGATTTTCCACCCTTATCCACCTGATTGCAGTTGGAAAGAAAGGTTTATTTATTTTTATTTTATTATTTTTTAACTGTTAAGTTATATCAGTAAATGCTAACAAACCAACCCGTGCCCAAGCTTTCTGCTTGTATGGCTCCGCCTCCCTTCCTGACGCACTCTATATATGGAGTTTATAATTTTATGTTTGTTCGAAGGCATTTTGTACATTCTACTGATTATTTTTTACTCCTTGCGGGGTATAGGATACTTGAATTATGGTTTTTAACAAGGTTTTTCAATCAACGCTACCCCCCGGTTGTAGGATTAAAGGTTTCTCGATCAACGCTACCCCCCGGTTGTAGGATTAATTAATTGTAGACGGAAATATTGTTGTTGCTGATGTCTGATTTAACTTGATGGTCTTTCTTTCCATTTGGCAGCTGTAATAGTAATAGTTTAGCATTGTTGGCTATACACATCTGGTGCATAATGCTTTGGTGCTAGATTGTTGTTTTAGAAATTTGGTTCCTATGTTACCCTCATCTTTTGAGATTTATAAAGTGCAATGAAAGATATATTGTCAAGCTAAGTTGCTGGCTTGTTCTTGCAGCTAACCGAATATATGCCTGCTTATGATGAATTGTTTTCTGTTATCCTTTAAGCCTACACTTCATCTAGTAGTTTCGTATTTTAAAACGTACGGTACAGACGCCTGTAACTTCTTGTACTAGTATATGTTAAACTAGAGCTTTTGTTATTGCCTAAATATTTTTAGTTATTATTCATTAAACAACTTCAAAATATTTGAAGCATTGACAAGTCAATGCCATCAACGAAAAGGAAAAAAAGCAAACATGTATTGAAAATACAGAACTAATTAAGGAAAACATGCTATTCTGATTATCATATAAAATTGCGGCAGATGAACAATTCGTGGAGCTTAAATGATAAATAAAATTAAGTTCCGTTTGGTGAAGAGTTTTATGAGCTTATAAATTAGCGTTTAAATATTACACTAAGCGCATAACTAACGTTAACTTAAAGCTTATGTTAGCTTATAAGCTCATCAAACTCGATATCAAACAGTACATATCTTATTGCATTGAGAGTATAAATTAACTTATAAATATTGCACTAAGCTTCCAAACTCTATATCAAATAGTACAATAATCTCACAACATGAAATTATTTTTCTATGCTAGTTTAGACTCTACATTTTGTTCCACTGCTTATAAACTATTTTATACTATTGTTAACGATTGTTTTTTTGCTCCAATGGGAATATTGGGAATTACCCCTTGAACAAACCTCCCCCAACTGGTGAATTTATTTGGTTGTGGGAACTTCACAAACTTGCAAGAGACAAACAATCACACAAAGTCAAGGTTTAACGTGGTTCGGCGGAGAGTGATTCCAACGTACGTCCACGAAAGAAAAAAGGGATATGATTTTATTACCCTCGAGATAAATTCAGACCCGATCATCTAATAGAGGAATTACAATGTTACAATAAAAATATCTCCTCAGGTAAGGATACCGACCCGATCTACTTCTCACTATGTGGTCGAGTACACAACACACTTTCTCTTTCTATCACTATCTATTTTTAATACTCTTGCTCCAAAATTACAATAATCAAAATAAAATTCTAAGGAAATCAAAATCAGAATCAAGAAAAAGAAAATAACGCTTTCTAAAATGACTTCAACCCCTTTATATAGATTTTCCAAAACCTTTTACAACCGACCTTGATGTCATCTTACATCATTTAATCATCATGACCCCTCATAATCATTGTATCCATCGCTCTTCTGACAGCCTACGAGCCAGCTGCGACTACACCGGCCTATGGCGGCCGGCGACGGCCTCTAGCGGTTGATAGGACTTATGGCTTCATGTGAATCATTGATTTACTACTTTCATCATTAGCGTTCTAGATGCACTCCTTTTTAGGTGATCGGTGAAATCACACACGTAACGCAAGCGCACGTATCGCTCAAGTAGTATAAAAATATCAATCACACGAGGACTTAATTTCTACTGTTGTTATTAATTATTGATTTTATTTATTTACATGTATCTAATTAAAAGGAGAAGGGAATGATTGCTTTGATTGGTTTGTTGAATGTGAATTTGCTAAATAAATAAATAAATAAAGACACACAAGAAAATACTAAGGAAAATAAACAAAAGACACAAATATCTAGGGTTGTGAATCCACACAATATTATTCTAATGATGAATTGATTCTTTTATATATGTGTAATAAATCAATTTGTTAGTCTGGAACACGAAAATATGCAAAAGCCTCTTCCGATTGTCAGATGCAAACACCCAGTATAACCAAATTAATCATATGTCTATGTTAACCAAGATACCTGAATTCATTAAGTTCAAGTTCCAATTATGGCTACCCCCGCCCGACAGAAATATGTCTATCATGGAAGGAAATCTATTAAGGGTTATCTATCCTTAAGGAGATCGTGAGCTATTGAATCTAAGGCTGAAACCTAAAATCCATTTTCCAAATTCATTTTAAGTTTACCATCAATCTTATTGGTGATCAGACAATAAGAAGCATTAAGCTTAAGATTCAATAAACAAACTAAAGCATTACCCAAAATATAATTAAATCAATTATTAAGCATGAGACTATTGTGTTTCATCATTTCCCTAGAATAAAAATAAAGTGTTGGGGTTAAAGGATCCACATTTAATATTTCAAACCTAGGAATCTCATTTATTATAATATAGAATTTTTCAGTATTATCCAATTAAGTCAAACCAGAAATAAAGGCAGTGTCATTACTTGTCCATAAATCAGCCATCTAAGCGGTAATCATATGTCACCTAAAGACCTACCATATAAGCGGTGTCACATTATGTTACATAAATAAAACTAGCCATTAAGGCGGTATCAACTTTTAATCCACGAGATTAGATTACAATTTCCATATTATAAATTAAGTGAGATTGACCTAGATAATCATATTAAATATTTCACCCTTCCCCCAGCAGAAATTAAGTACGAAACATAAAAGAAAGATAAATTAAATAAACTATTATTATAACTAGAAATAAAAGTACATAATTAAAAATACAAAAATATAAACAAACAAGATACAGTCCTCAGATCCTTATTCAGAACCTTCTGGAAAGTATGAAAATTCTAAATGAAATCGAATTTAATTTATAGGCAAAAATTACGAACCGGCGTCACGACGCGTAGGGTAGTATGTGTCGCGACGCGATGAGCTGTCAACGCGTTCTTCTGAGATCCTGACACGTGTCCGCGGAACATCGCGCGTCGTGACGCGTAGGTTATCTACGTCGCAACGCACGAATAGTAAATGTCGGCAAGCTCATAATAGAGACGCGTCGCGACGCGTAGGTGATCTACGTCGCGATGCGTCATGTGCAGAAATTCCCATTTTGTCCTTTTTCGTCAGTTCTTCGTCGTTTTAGCTCCGATTTGATTTCATTGATTCCTAAATTTTTATTTATCTACAAAACACACAAAAACACATCAAAACATTCATCAAACCCGAGAAACCATACAAAATATTAGTTCAAAGGGGTGGTAAAATGTGATATATTTTTCGCTCATCATTAGGTAAAACATACATCATTTTGCTTTAATGGATCAAGTATAGCTTTTCCAAATCTACTTGGGTCGGGGTATCCAAATCACACGGAACACCACCAATCCACACTTCAATATGGTCGGGTCGGGACCATCATTGCTTCATCCACAAAAACTCTCATAAGGGAGAGCACCTCACTACATACTCGGGTCGGGTTTTTCTTCCAATCTTCCTTTTGCTTTTGGGATTTTGGGTCTTTCTAACCATCTTGGTCGGGTATTACATCAATAAGCTTGGGTATGGGCTGTAAAAAACCACCATCAACATTTGTCTCATAGTTCTCGGTACCAATGAAGTCTACGAGTTAGTTCCGGAAACTTTATAAAAATGGTGGTATGAGCAGAATAATGCTGACCTGATGTCCTCTTGCAGTCATTCTTTACTGAAAATCCTCTTCCGAATATCATCATCGGGTCACATCAATCTGCTCCTTTCTCATTGCATCAGGTATTTCAGGGCTTCACCGCTTCAGGGTGTGTCAACTTTCTTATTGCCAAAAATGCTATTTTTGACGATTCTCTTTCCTTTCATCATTATCCGAAAAGACATCTAGGGTTTTGAAAAGACTCTAGGAATACGTGAAGTATCCTCTCAATCCTTAAATGCTCCCATCAAATTCATCAAATCACCACTGCTCTCTCATCCCATGTGTGCCAAGTGTCACCCATATGTGGTTTTTCCGCTTAAAATTGGTTAGCTGAGATTATTCGAGCACGTGGCATGCATCCAACATCATCATTGGTTTCAAATTAAAAACTAAGATTAACCCTAAGGTGCATATAAAAATGCCATTTTCTCTTGTCTACTAATTTAACCACCTGTTCCATTGTACCAAAAAAAATCTTCTACAACGAAGCTCAAGCTGCTATTCGTGTTCTTCAAGTATCAACTCTACGTTCTTTTCTTCAGTCACTATTCTTAAAAAAAAAATCAGTAATTATACTCATGACCCTTCTCTATTTCTGCTCTAAGCATGCTTTATTTCTTATAAAATGCATGATGAATGTGTTGTATGATGAATCTATGTTGTGTTTCTGGGTTTTTTGTGAGGTAGTTGAACATGTTTTTTGGGTTTTTCGTTTTAACCTTTGTTTATGTTGAATTTGTAAGACTTGTCTCTAGTTTTTGTAGTATATTTGTGAATGATATGTGCATATAATAGGCCAGGTCATACTTTGAATAGTGTCTAGGTCGTGTCTCTGGTTTGTGTTTAGGTCGTGTTTAAGTTTGTCTGCAAAAACTTAATTCCTCGCCATTGCTGGAGCATTTTTGAGTTTTTAATGGTTAGCCACTTTGAAGCAGATGATAGATCAGACTTAGGTAACTTAGTTTAGGCCCAACTAGAAAAAATAAGCATAACTTATTTGTGACTAACCTTACCCATCGGATTATTCCTTTTGGGTAATGTCTGACTCGGTATCCCCATATTCACTTCCTCTTGAAACCCCCCCAAACTCGAGGAGCTGAAGCGTTTCAGATCAATACAACTAATCTGATGGACCAGAGATCCTGCACTTGATGACACTGACCTTGACACCACTCCAACCCCATCCGATGAGGAATACCTCATATCATGTAAGACAATCTCGTCCGGACTCAACATACCCTAATTGGAATTTACCGGCCTGGATATGGATAGGCACTGTTCAATAATGCAGGCCGAGCTAGACCTTCTGAGAAAGAGATTCAATGTTTCTGCTGATGTCTATTTGGATTTACCTGATGAACGTGACCGGGCAAGCCAGCTGCTAGATGATCAGGTGGCGGTCTATGTGGCAGTCTTTGATATGGGCTTAAGGCTGCCCATCCAAGGGTACTTTGCGAAAATGCTTGTAGCCATGGGTCTAGCCCCTTCCTAGCTAAATCTAAATGGATGGACAGTGCTGATTGGCCTATATGTAATTTGGAGTAGGGATGGCCTTGGCTAGCCATTGATGCATGAGCTAAAGCGCCTCTACAGGCTTAACGCCAACCCAAATGAACACAATGGTTGTTATTATATGTCCGCCTATTCCAAGGACAAAAGCCTGATTACCAAGCTCTCGACCACCAACAAGAATTTCAAAGACAAGTGGTTCTGGGTTGGGGGCAATGCCAACTCTACCAAGGTAAATAAATTTGGGGCAAGGGGTAATACATGACCTTCTCAAATTTCATTACTTAGAAATTTTAATAGAATTAACGTACTAACTCACAACTGTCACCCTTGTAGCTTGTTGGGGGGATCTGACTCAGGTGTGTCACTGATCCCGATATAAGATTAAAATTGCTTCCTAGTACATGGGTCACTACTTAGACCTGGTCCAAAACTCCTCCCTGGCCGAGACGGGCCTTATTCCTGGCATCCCTCTACGCTTCAGTAGGAAACCTAATAGTTACTAACTAACATTCTCTTCTCTGTTTTCTCTGTTGTTTTCATTATTTTTTGTTTCTGATATGACTTGATGACATCTTATTGTTGGAGTTGGTGCTTGGAGCGTCAATCCGGATAATGTATTGTACATTATATTTTATTATTTATTAATAAAATAACTATATTTTCATTTTAAACCTTATTAATGGTATTGCCATTATGCATATTAGATTGATGTATAAATATGTTAAGAATGACATCGACCTTAGATAGTCTTGTAGTAATACTGAACACTAGATGGTCCGACATTGAGATAAGTATTACTATTATAAATTATTCTTAAGTGTATATATATATAATATATATATATATATATTCATAGTCGTTGATTTTGGAATACGGTAAATTCCTATAACCTATAAGACTAGCACATGTCGTATATTGGAATTGGAGTTCTAATGGTTTAACCTGATGTACCATGAGCTTTGGAAGCTCGTATAGACATGTGGGTATTGGTTGGACCGAATATTGAATGACTCACAGGTGATTACTAATTGTTGTAAGTACACACCACCATCAATAGGAATCTCCTCGAGTCGAGTAGTATATGTCGTCTTTTGACTATATGATAACATTGGTCTTGTGTGAGATCCTCCACACTTTGATGTCATGTATGTAAGAAACCTTTCATGGTCTGGCCTCTATATGTTCGTTAGGTGTGGACCGATGCACTCAGTAATCAAGTACGTATCAAGATATGAGTTGTCGGCCCGTATATGTACCATAAGGGGTTTAGGTATCTGTAGGACACAGAAATCAGCGACGCTGTCAGGGCTCACGGCCCGGTCGGGAGTACAGAGTAGCCCGTGGGGGACTAAATCGGAGAAATAAAATGGAGTCGCCACCCAGTGTGAACTGGGAAATGATTTAAGGCCGCACTCACCCCTCGCAATGGAAGACCTCGAACCGTTGGGTTCGGAATGCTCCCTTACTTATGCCAATTGTAATGAAAAGATTTATGCGATAATATAACCAAGTCTACGTAACATACACACGCAAGAATAACATATATCTAAGTTTGCATATAACTTATATCTAAGCTTGCATGCATAGAAGTAAGTGAAATAAAGGCAAAATACATAATTCATAAACGTATTAAACAATAAGGTGCAATAATGTAACTAATAACAACTATGAAGACATTAATAATAAAAGCGATCACACAATCTCATGAGCATTTCAAATAAATGAATGCGGAAATATAAATAATTAATAACAGTAAGAGCGTCAATAATGAAATGACATGATCAATTATGTAATGCAAAAGAAATGACCAAAGAAGCAAACATGCATGAAATGTGACGAAAAGAAATCAGTTCACTGTATGGGCGTTCGTGTAGCGTTTGAGAACGCGTTCGAACGGTAGACAGAATACATGCGTTCGTGTAGCGTTGGGAAACACGTTCAAAAAAAAAGTGGGACAAAATGTGCGCGTTCGAGTAGCGTTCTGAAACGCGTTCGAACATAAATGAGACAGAATGTCCGCGTTCGTATAGCGTTCGGAAACGCGTTCGAACGGGATAAGACCTGATGCATGATAAAACAGAATATATGCGCGTTCGAGTAGCGTTCGTAAACGCATTCAAAGGACTGAGGCAGAATGCATACGTTCGTGTAGCGTTCGGAAACGCGTTCGAACGAGATTACCCAAAATGGTATCCGACATGACACAAACACATATGTGAATAAACAAATACATAATTTATGACCTTGTATACCCGGTTGAACGTATTTCACATTCAATGAGTGTTAATTCATCCGGCGCGGCAAAACATCGTGGTAAAGGTAGCCTTTAGGCTTTTTATCCCTCAAATGGAGGACCTTTAATTCGACATGATTAGCCCATGCGCACTAGATCACAATCCATGAATAAACAAAGAGATAATATGCGAAAAATGAATAATGGAATAATAAAAGGCGCGGTAAAATATTGTGGTAAAGGTAGCATTTTAGACTTTTTCTCCCTCGAATAGTGGACCTTTAAACCAACATAATTAGCCCATGCGCATCAATTAACAATGCATAGAAGATAAATAAAGCAATAATATGGGACCTTGTATGCCTGATTGTACACATTTCACATTCAATCGAGTGTTCCTCGTCCGGCGCGGCAAAATATCGTGGTAAATGTATCATTTAGGCATTTCCCTCGAAAAGAAGACCTGTAATCCACCCTAGTTAGCTCATGCGCATTAGATTAACAATAAAGAAACAACACATAGAAAATAGATAGCGGAATAATGAAAACAAAAATGCCTAAGACATGTGACCGGTGCTTACACACGCGTATAACGCAAGCGCACGTATCGTTCAAGTAGTATAAAAAATATCGATCCCACGAGGACTTAATATCTAATCTATTAATTGTATGAGGTCAAATGATTACTAGTATCTAACAAGTTGTTTGATTGATTTGAAATGGGACGATTCTAAATTTAAAAACAAGTAAATAAAATTGTTCGAAAGTAGTTTTAAGAAAATTCAAAATTAAAAACTATCTAGGGTTGTGATTTCTTCAATATCATTTTAAAGATGAAGTGGTTATCTTAAAGTTGGGTAATATATTGATTTATTAACCTGGAACACTAAATTATGTGTAGGCCTCTGTCGATGGTCAGACACAAATACCCAATTTAACCCAATTGAACCATATGTTTATGTCAACCAAATTATCTGGATTCATTAAGTTTAAGTTCCAATTATGGCTACCCCCGCCCGACAGGTATATGTCTATCCTGTAAGGAAATCTATGAAAGTGTTATCTATCCTCAAGGAAGATCGTGGACTATTGAGTCTAAGGTCTTAAACTCAAAATCCCTATGTCTAGTTCATTTTAAATTTCCCAGTTCAATTTTGTTAATGGCCAGTTAATGAAAAAACATTAAGATTAAGACTCAGTAAATAAATCTTTATATTACCCAGCTATAATCTAACCCCTTATAAACTGGTGATATTGGATTTCATCACAACCCCAGATAACTGGCTTAGTTACGACACATATTTACGGGTAGTAAAAAAAATTAAATAAAATAAAAGACATAAAGTAAAATACTGAAAATTAAATACTAAAAAGTAAATGCTGAAAGTAAATGCTGAAATTAAATACTGAAAATTAAATGCTGAAAGTAAATTACTGAAAGTAAATTGTTGAAAGTAAATTGCTGAAAAGTAAATTGTTGAAAAGTAAATTGTTGAAAGTAAATTACTGAAAAGTAAAAACTGAAAATTAAAGAAAGAAAAGTACTGTGCGTAAAAGTAAATTGCGGAAAGTAAAGAAAAGAAAGTGTGAAAGCGGAAATTAATTACTGAAAGCTGTAAATAAACAAACAAGATACAATCTTCTTAGTATTCTTAAGGAATTCCTTAGAAGAAAGTATGAATTTTACAAATGAAATGGCTTTGTATTTATAGGCAAAATTTTGCCTCCATCAAATCATCCACCAAATCAATTATTAATTGCTCCACTAATTGCTCCACCAAATCCATTATTAATTGCTCCACTAATCTCTTATCATGTTTGGTGATGATTTGATAATTTTTATTATTTATTTATTAATTTATTTTTTGCTTTGAAAATGATTGAAAGTGACTTTAATAATTACACACAACACACTTCTGGATGGTTCATCAATTTGGGCATGAAATCGTCATAATTCGAAATTATTTTGTCTTTCAAAGTTGTAGATATTTGAGTCTTCGTTAATCTGGAACTTGAATCAGCTCAATCTGATATCGGAGTAAAATGTTATGCCCAACATACGACAGATGCGCAAAATTGGAATTTCCAAAACTGCACTTCGTCAAAAACGCCCTTTCAAGTTTCCAATCTCCAAAATTAAAATATCAAGTCCAATAATTGCCCTTATTTGACCCATATTTCGTCCTAAATGATTTCATTGAGTCCCAGTATTATTTTATCTGCAAAATAAACTAAAACACATCAAAACGTTCATCAAACCCGAGAAACTAAACAAAATATTAAGTTAAAGGGGCGGTAAATATTGATATATTTTCGCTCATCACACCCCCAAACCTAACATTTTGCTAGTCCTCGAGCAAAACAATAAAATAAAATACAAGAAACAATTAAAATTAAACTAAGCCACTTTCGTAGGGATCACGGTTGCATTTAGCGTATGCAACAAGCCTTTAAACCCCTAGGTGTCCCTAGTGGACGAGTTGTAGTCTCGTGAGGGTTTACAGCAAAGATACCCACAAACATTTTACAAAAGTAAAAAGGTAGTAAAACTAATGGACACAAAAACAAAAAGACAAGAGAAAAGAGAATAAAGGAAGTTAGTGACTAATCAGGTGAAACTTCTACTCCAAGTTACTAGTTGTTTTGTTTCTTTCTAAATTATTGAATAAGTAAATTCTCTGATTATATTTACCATTCTCTATATACACAGTTGACAAAATATTAATCAACTCATTTTTGCCCACAACAGTCACAAGTTTAGTTGATAAGAGAGTAATATTTTTGTCCTAAAGTTTTATCAGAATTCACATCTTTTGCAGCAATGGAATAATTTTTCTGCTTTTCTGATTTTTTTTTCATTTTTGATTTTTTTTTATATACAATATCTTCCATCTATGTAGCGAGTGTTGGGTTGGTGGCTCCCAAACCAGTTGGCTTTAGGGCACCAGGTGTTAAGACACCCCTACGAACTTAATTACTCAGACTTCAGATATATATATATTTTTGCAGCATCTTTGATCCATGTAACGAGCTTTGGGCCAGTGACTCCCAAACCAGTTGGTTTTAGGGCACTAGGTGTTAAAACACCCTTACAGACTTAATAACTCGGATCTCAGACGATTTTTTTTTTTTTTACTCCATTACTTTTTGAGATGCTTCCTCTAATTAAAATAGAGCACTGAATATTACAAACTTTTCAATTTTAGCTCATGTCCGTATGTTACTATATATGTTGATAATATCTGTTTACTGAGCATATAAAGATCCATTTTAGTCTGTTTTATGGAGAATTCACAAATTAAATAATTCAAAAGGAAATAAACAAAAATTAACTTATTTCGAAAATAGGCTTGAGATACGTCTCAGGAGTGGAAACTCCTTACTCAGCTATCTCTTACCAATTTCACCATTTTAGTCAAAATAAAAACACAAAAACGCAAAATATTTTTGTAGTTTTTGAAAATTTTGAAATTTTTTTTTTGTATTTTTCGAAAAATTTTGGACTAAAAATAAAAACAACAGACAAACTAAAAACAAGGTACTGATCAACTAATTCCCTCCCCCAAACCTAAATGAGACATTGTCCCCAATGTCTTAAAAAGTAGAAGAAGAGTTTAGAAAATAATACCTGGTTGACTGAAATTCTACAGGAAATTAAAGGTTAAGGTCCAGATTAATCATACGCCTCTTACCACGATCGTCCTCAGACCAATTTATCTTTGAAATGATAGGGTCAACTCGTGGTTCATAGGCTATGAGTTGGTCTATTAGATCCGGAGCAGTTTTGGCAGTAAAGAGGAGTTCTTTCAAAGGTTTTGACACGAACCCATTTCTCCGGGCATCATCAAGAAACACACAAAAAAATCATAAAATCCATCAACGTTGTACATCCCAATTGGTTTCTGGTGTATGTTTAGGTTCACCCAAGATAACACAATAAAAATTTCCTCCAATGTACCCAAGCCACCTGGCAAAGCAATAAAAGCATCAGCACGGTTAATCATTTCTACCAAACGTTCAGACAGACCTGGCACGATCAGTTCCTCTCCGTTTGATGGTTCAATAAGATTTGCTTCTGCCAAGGGTTTTGGGATGATTCCCACAACGTGACTGCCTCCTTCCTGTACAGTTTTTGAAACGATCCCATAAGTCCAAGATTGCCTCCGCCATATATTAAGTACATATTTCTTGCAGCTAAGACTCGACCCAATTCTTGTGCTGCTTCTACGTATTGTGGCTTAACACCAACACTACTACCGCAAAACACACAGATGTTTTCAACTCGTCTTCTTGAAGTGGCTTCCATTTTTTATATGTATTTCTTTCTCAACTCTGGATGCCTTCAAAAGTGCAATGACGGGCTGAATTTATAGTACCTGAAAAGGGTGAGTAAAAATAGCACAAGTATCTTCCAGAGGACGATTAGTAGCGAATTAATATCGTGATAGTCAAAAAGGTCTGGATCTTGTCGGAGAAAATAAAAGAAAACACAAAACAAATCACAATTATTAAGAAAAGACAAAGAGATATAATATTTACAAGAAAAGTAACGGCTTGATTGACGTCTATGCGTCAGGGACAAGCTTCCCATCCAATTTTCTTATAAACTGGCAAACAAGGTCTTTTTGAGTCAGATTCCCAAGACTTAATTGTTGTCTTTCTTTTTGGAATTGTGTATGTAATTTGCGAATGGCTATGTGAACATATCCACTGGGATGCGTCTCAAGAGCTAAAGATATATCATCTAAAGACTCCTCACTCAAGCCATCCCTAATGAATTTATTTTGTCTTCGCGATTATCAGACACCATTCCTAAAGAACGACAACGAGTATTGCAATTCCAGCGTGCACATTTGTAACAAACACCCATTTGTTTAGCTCTACGTTTCTTTGCATAGGTGCTTCTTCCAAAACAGGCAGATGTGAAATAAAAGAGTCAGAAGACTCACCTGCCAATCGGACTCGTGCTTCAATTACCCAACGAATGTCATTAGGAATACCTTTGATCATCAGTAGTCTCATCCGTTCCAAACGAGCTTTGTAGACTTTCATCAGAGATTTTTGAGGGAGAGAAGGAAATTGCTTGTGAAGATTTGCGAGAGCTTCTTCCATCGTGAAATGACTAAACCTGCAAAAATTAAACACACAAAATAAAACACACACCAGATCAAAATATATACAAAAATTGCATGGGTTGCCTCCCTGCGAGCGCTAAGTTTAGAGTCGTCAGCCAGACTTGACTTCTCGAACGTTAAGCTGGATCTGAAAGTGTACACTTTCTTTTTGTCGCTCAAATGATTCTCCCCAGTAGTGCTTGACATGCTTGTTTTTAACCTTGAAAGTCTTGTTGGAGTCAGGATCATGTATCTCAACGGCTCTATTTGGTAAAACTTTGGTGATCACAAATGGACCTGACCACCGTGATTTTGGCTTCCATGGGAAGAATTTCACCCTTGATTTGTTTAACAGTACCTTCTGCCCTGGTTCCAGTGTGTATGCGCACTATCTTCTCATCATGTCTTTTCTTGCCCTTTTCTTTGTACAATTTGGCATCCTCAAAAGGCTGATTGTGAAATTCCTCCAATCGTTGAGCTGGTGGAACTTTTTCTCTTTTGTTGCTTGTAGTGCAAGATTGGCTCTTTCAGTGCAAAAAATGCTTTATCTTTAGGCTTTACAGGCAATTGACATGTTTTAAGTTTGTCAGTAGAACTTTGTCTTTCATCAGAGTTCTGAACAGTACTATGTATCACATCAAGTCTGAAACATTCCTCATTCTTTTCATCATCCGGGAAATTCATGGCTTTGAAAACATTGAATGTTAATTCTTGGTCTTGTATCCTCATGGTTAGTTCTCCTTTTTGTACATCAATAATGGTTCGACCTATAGCCAAGAATGGTCTCCCGAGGATGATTGGCACGTCTGCATCTTCCTCCATATCAAGGATAATAAAATCTGCTGGGAAAATGAATTTGTCAACCTTGACCAGCACATCCTCAACTACGCCTCTTGGAAATACGAGCGTTCTATCAGCAAGTTGTAGTGAGACTGAAGTTGGCATTGTTTCTCCAATCTGTAATTTCCTGAAAATAGAAAAAGGCATCAAGTTAACACTCGCACCTAAATCACACAGAGCCTTACCGAAGTCATGTTCTCCTATGGTGCAAGGAACAATGAAACTGCCAGGATCTTTCAACTTTGGATGAAGTTTTCTTTGAATGATGGCGCTGCATTCTTCTGATAATGCTACCGTCTCATAATCTCCCAATCTCCGCTTTCGTGAAAGAATGTCTTTCATGAATTTGGCATAGCTGATCATTTGTTCCAACGCTTCTGCAAATGGAATGTTGATATGCAGCTTTTTGAACACCTCCAAGAATCGAGCAAACTGCTTGTCCAGTTTATTCTTCTGAAGACGCTGAGGAAAAGGTGGAGGTGGAGTGATATGTTCTTTTTCCTTTGCTTCTTTTTCCTCCATCTGTTGCTTTGTTTCTTTTGGAAAATCTTCAAGTGTTGTTGCCTTGATTCCAACATCTTTGTTGATTTCAGTACCGCTTTTTAACATGATGGCATGACATTGCTCATTCCCCATGTTCCTTGGATTTGGATCTGTGTTGCTAGGAAGGGTACCTGACGGTCTGTAACTCTGAGCATTGGCCAGTTGTCCAATTTGATTCTCCAGTGCTTTAATAGAAGCTGATTGACTTTGAATTAATGCTGCTTGGGATTGAAACATGGCATCATATCTTGCTGCTTGAGATTGAAACATAGCATCATATCTTGCTGCTTGAGAGTCGTGTTTTGCTTCTATCTTTTTCAAGTGGGTCAACACTTCTGTTATTCCTGGTTCATTTGCCTATTCCTGGCTTTTGTTCTGTTGTTGAAATCCGGGTGGTGGATTGTTCATTGGCCCTGAATTGTTGCTCCATGCGAAATTGGGATGATTCCTCCACCCTGGGTTGTAGGTGTTAGAATATGGATTGTTCCCCTGTCTGTTGAAATTATTGACATAATTCACCGTTTCTTTATGTTGGTTGAAAGATTCTGACTCAGGTGCTCCTCCAAATGGTGAACTTGTGGATCCACCATTAACTTTTATGTTAAGAGTTTCCAGATTGTTGTAAATCACATCCAGCTTGGAATTCAGTGCTGTGTTGGCTCCAACTTCATAAATTCCTGCAATTCTTTGGATCATGCTCCTTTCTGTTGGCCATAAAGAATTGTTGTTGGCCATTTCTTCGATTAGGTCCCAGGCTTCATCTTCTCCTTTTGCCATTAAAGCTCCTCCAGCAGCAGCATCGATTGTGGTTCTCATTATTCCAGAAAGTCCATTATAGAATGTTTGGACTTGAAGCCATTTTGGAATCTCATGGTGAGGACATTCCGGAGCAAATCTTTGTACCTTTCCCAAGATTCGCAGAGGGATTCTGAATCTTGTTGTACAAAGGATGTGATGTCATTCCTCAGCTTTCCGTTCTGGCTGGTGGAAAGTACTTTGCAAGAAATTTGGTGGCTAAAGTGTTCCAAGTTGTGATAGAACCTGCTGGTAGTGAATGTAGCCAAGCTTTAGCTCTGTCCCTCAAGCAGTATGGGAAAACACGCAGTCTCATTACTTCTTCTGATGCTCTGTTGTAGTTGAAAGTGCCGCAAACTTCCAGGAAGTTACTGATGTGGGCATTAGGATCTTCAGTTGCATTCCCCCCGAACTGAACTGACTGCTGAATCATCTGAATGCATGTTTTGATGTCACACGCATTTGCTGGTAAGAGAGGAAGTACAATACAGGAAATGAGTCTGTCAACCACCGAAGAATGTTCTGTCTCGAATGGGAATTGGTGGTGCAAACTCCAACGGTTCAGGTTCCATGTTGACTAAAGCTTCTTGGCCTTCTCGCCTTTCCCTTCAACTGTCTGATGGTTCTTTCAATTTCTGGGTCAAGCGATCGGAGTTCAAAGCTTCTGGTTCATCTCATGTAGTTTCTGAGAACCTAAAACAAAGAAAACAAAAATAATAAGTAAAAAGAAATTAGATACAAGTAACGTATCTAACCCCAAAATTAATAGTGAAAGATAAATAAGTCCCCAGCAACGGCGCCAAAAACTTGACCGGTGCTTACACACGCGTATAACGCAAGGGCACATATCGTTCAAGTAGTATAAAAATATCGATCCCACGAGGACTTATAGCTAATCTATTAATTTTATGAGGTCAAATGATTACTAGTATCTAAGAAGTTGTTTGATTGATTTAAAATGGTGACGATTCTAAATTTAAAAACAAGTAAATAAAATTGTTCGAAGTAGGTTTTAAGAAAATTCAATATTAAAAACTATCTAGGGTTGTGATTTCTTCCAATATCATTTTAAAGATGAAGTGGTTATCTTAAAGTTGGGTAATATATTGATTTATTAACCTGGAATACTAAACTATGTGTAAGCCTCTGTCGATGGTCAGAAACAAATACCCAGTTTAACCCAATTGAACCATGTGTCTATGTCAACCAAATTATCTAGATTCATTAAGTTTAAGTTCCAATTATGGCTACCCCCGCCCGACAGGTATATGTCTATCCTGTAAGAAAATTTATCCTCAAGGAAGATCGTGGACTATTGAGTCTAAGGTCTTAAACTTAAAATCCCTATGTCTAGTTCATTTTAAGTTTCCCAGTTCAATTTTATTAATGGCCAGTTAATGAAAAAGCATTAAGATTAAGACTCAATAAATAAATCTTTATATTACCCAAGCTATAATCTAACCCCTTATAAACCGGTGATATTAGATTTCATCACAACCCCAGATAACTGGCTTAGTTACGACACATATTTACGGGTAGTAAAAAAACTTAAATAAAATAAAAGACATAAAGTAAAATACTGAAAATTAAATACTGAAAATTAAATACTGAAAAGTAAATGCTGAAAGTAAATGCTGAAATTAAATACTGTAAATTAAATGCTGAAAATAAATTACTGAAAGTAAATTGCTGAAAGTAAATTGCTGAAAAGTAAATTGCTGAAAAGTAAATTGCTGAAAAGTAAAAACTGAAAATTAAAGAAAGAAAAGTACTGTGCGTAAAAGTAAATTGCGGAAAGTAAATTGCGGAAAACAAAGAAAAGAAAGTGTGAAAGCGGAAATTAATTACTGAAAGCTGTAAATAAACAAACAAGATACAATCTTCTTAGTATTCTTAAGGAATTCCTTAGAAGAAAGTATGAATTTCACAAATGAAATGGCTTTGTATTTATAGGCAAAATTTTGCCTCCATGAAATCATCCACCACATCAATTATTAATTGCTCCACTAATTGCTCCATTAATTGCTCCACCAAATCCATTATTAATTGCTCCACTAATCTCTTATCATGTTTGGTGTTGATTTGATAATTTTTATTATTTATTTATTAATTTATTTTTTTCTTTGAAAATGATTGAAAGTGACTTTAATAATTACACACAACACACTTCTGGATGGTTCATCAATGTCGGGCATGAAATCGTCATAATTCGAAATTATTTTCTCTTTCAAAGTTGTAGATCTTTGAGTCTTATTTAATCTGAAACTTGAATCAGCTTAATCCGATATCTGAGTAAAACGTTATGCCCAAAATACGAAAGATGCGCAAAACTGCACTTTCCAAAACTTCACTTCGTCAAAAACGCCATTTCAAGTTTCCAATCTCCAAAATTAAAATATCAAGTCCAATAATTGCCCTTATTTGACCCATATTTCATCCTAAATGATTTCATTAAGTCCCAATATTATTTTATCTGCAAAATAAACTAAAACACATCAAAACGTTCATCAAACCCGAGAAATTAAACAAAATATAAGTTAAAGGAGCGGTAAATATTGATATATTTTCCGCTCATCAACATGATAAAGGAATCTATCCAGAATGCCCGCGTTCGTGTAGCGTTCGGAAACGCGTTCGAACGGGGGCGAGGCAGAATACATGCGTTCGAGTAGCGATCGAGAACGCGTTCGAACGGGACGATGAAATTGGCATCCATAATGCAGTAACCACATGCGGGAATGTTTCCCCAAGCGGTACGTGGAGTTGTATCCCAAGTACAGACCGCACTACCATCCATTCGGATTCGGCTACGAAATTTATGTCTGGGTTTCCATCTGATATACCACGAGAGGCAATATTCAAGCGTTAACACAATGCAATCATGAAAATGGACGTGAAGTATGGTAATACATGTAACAACACATAAACAAATAGAGAAACATGCGGAATGATAAAGAGCTAATAATATGAAATAAATGTGCGATGAATAAATAAAGGAAAGTTAAAGAAAGATGTGACCAAGAATTTGGTCGTCTTTGATATAGGACCTCGCACACCCGGTTGGACATATTTCATGTCCAAACGAGCGTGCCGCATCCAAACTGCAAAATAAAAAGTAATAAAGGGTGCCCTCAGGTCTTACCTTTTAAGTTGCTCCTCGGAAGTGCGTCACGTCGTCGCCGGAAGGGTTACTGCTCCGTAACTTTTCTGGTTTTCTGGTCCAAAGTTCTCCTTCGTCATTCCGCTATTTTCGTTGTTGCTTTCTCGGTCTTTCCTCGCTGTTTTTAGCTGTTTCTTTGCCACTGTCCTTTTCGGTTACTGCTTCGGGATTATACTTGGTGCTAAAGGCTACTGTTTTAGGGTGATTTGGGACTGGTTTTTGGGTGATTTAGGGTCACGATTTTGGGGTATTTTGGGACTGTTTTTGGGTCTTTCAGGGACTGCTTTGTGCGTGTTTATGGGGTTCTGTTTCTCGATTGTTTTATGGGTGCTTTGAGGCTGCAATTTCAAGTGTTTAGGGGTCTGGTTTCGGTAATGTAGCTGTTGTTTGGGGGTTTTGCCGTGAGTGTTGGACGTGTGTGCGTGAGTGTGTGAGAGAGAGAGGTATCAATGTTTAAGGTTTTTCTTTTTGTGCCGTGTAAGTCTGCCTTTTGTGTGTTTGTTCAGGGTTCGTGCGTGAGAGAGGATAGAGCTTAGGGTTTTATTTCTTTTATATTTTTCTTGATAGTTGCCGTGAGTCTCTAAGGTGGGAAGGGTGTGGAGTTTTGGTTTCTTTTATAATGGTGCACTAGGGTTTCCTTGTGTGTACATGGCTTAAAAAATGAAATAAAATCAAGTAAATATGAGGTGTATTTAATTTAATTATTTAAGGAAGTGATATTGTGTATTTTTGGTGGGGGAATGTCCTTAAATTGGTAGGTGATTTATTTTGATTGGATTTAATTTGATTTGTTTTAATTTAATTGGATTTGATTTAATTAGGAAGGATATTATTTTGATTTAAATTGGATTTGATTTAATTTGTGACATGTATTTTAAAAGTTTTAATTATTTTGGATTGGATTTGTGGGCTTGGTGTTATGGGCTTGGGGATTTAATTTTAAAACAGAAACACAGACGATCGTTGGAACGCGTTCCAGGACGCTGCACGAATGCCCGTAATTTGTTCGCCGTTCGAATGTATTTTTGAACGCAGCACGAACGCGCATGCAGTGAACATGCAAATTAAATCTAACGACGTACTTATTTTGAATTTTCCCTTCCGACGTCCGTTTCCCGCGACTTCCGTAACTTATCAAGTAATGCCTCCCAACGAGGCTCATTATCGGGCTTTCAAACAAAAATGCAAGTGTCTACAGTCGCCCCCAATTTGATGGGCTTGTGCAGTGTGTGTGACAGTGACAATCCTATCAAAGTCATGCATGCATTTTTACTTACCTGGCTCGCCAGCTGTTGCTTGACTTACTTGTCGTTCTGAGATGTTTCAAACTGAGTTGATGGTGGTCCATTCTCGAACCGTTACTGTGAGGTGGTCCATTCCCGAACCGTTACTGTGAGATGGTCCATTCCCGTACCGTTACTGTGTGGTGGTTCATTCCCGAACCGTTACTGTGAGGTGGTCCATTCCCGAACCGTTACTGTGTGGTGGTCCATTCCCGAACCGTTATTGTGCAGTGGTCCATTCCCGAACCATTACTGTGACGTGGTCCATTCCCGAACCATTACTGTGAGGTGGTCCATTCCTGAACCGTTACTGTGAGGTGGTCCATTCCCAAACCGTTACTGTGAGGTGGTCCATTCCCGAACCGTTACTGTGAGGTGGTACATTCCCGAACCGTTACTGTGAGATGTGGTAGGCTGGTCGCCCCCAGACTTGGTTTATCTTTTTTTGTTCTTCGTTGCTTGCACTCGGCGGTATTCGTACGGTCATATCACATTACTCTCTTTTACGAGATAGTCCCAATAGTTATACATATTTTTGTCCTCAAAGGATGCCTAGTGTCGAAACCAGAGAATCTTCAAAGTACCTGATACAACTCAAATCCGACCGTTTGAATAAATGATCCAAACTATACTCCATGTGTGTGTGTGCCAAGGTTCCTTTACAGCTTAATCCTTAAGTAAGCCAACTCGATGATTTTGTTCAAAAAATGGGATCAGTGGGTCTAACCAACCTAGATGTCTTGATCATGCTCTGCAATTACTCATTCGTACTCAATATGATACGGTTTTCTCTTCCTTTTATTTCGTCTATTCATTCTTTTTTTTTCAACACACCTACCTTTTAAGGTAGCATTTCTCCTCATGGTGGTCCTAATACTCGCCCATGGGTAGCTTCACGCTTATCGGTTATAGGTGGTTTATTTTTTTTTCTTCTTCAGAGACTTTTCTTTTATTTCCAACCATATCACATATCGTAACACAAGTAAATCAGGATGGACATCTAAGAAAACAGTCATTCACTGATCCGCCATCTCTTCAACTAGTCATCTCCTCGACTACTCAGGCTTCTACTGCTAAGATCCTGTAATTAAGTGCCCGCGCGTCTAGCCGAGATCAACCACTCATAATATCAGACGAGAGCGCATCTCACACTTATCATTTCTTAGGTTTCACCCTACAGCAAACAATTTCATAACCGGACATATGCCTAACCATTAAGGGCTTCTTTTTTTTCACTCCACTAGAATTCTTCCTTTCAACTGCTGATAATGCGGGCCTCACCCCCTGGGATTCATTCCCGAAGAATGCTGGTAATGTGGGTCTTGACCCTTGGATTCATTCTAGAAACCGATGGTAGTGTGGGCCCCAACCCTGGGGTTCATTTACGAAACTGGTGATACTGTGTCACTGCTCCCGGCTTGCTTGTATTTTCCGCTTTTCCTTTTTTTCTTCGAAACCTGTGAACATAAAACAAAACCAAGAAATTGTAAGTATGTTACGTGTATGTATGCATGCATGGATGTGTTTCCTATTTCGTTGGGTTAGGTCTTCCACCAGCTCTTCCGGTGATCGCTCGGTCTCCTCTCCCTCAGGTAAAATATTGCTTCAACTTGTCCACGTTGATTGGCTCGGTGAACTCGTTTCCTTCTAAATCTGACAGTCTCACTGCCCAATTTCTCATCACTTTCTTGACTATATAGGGTCCTTCCCAGTTGGGTCTGAACTTTCCTCTCGGGTCCAACGTTGACGGCTTTGACTGCTTGAGTACTAGGTCGCCTTCTCTAATCTTCGTAGGATGCATATTCTTGTTAAATGCTCGAGCGAACCTCTTCTGGTATATCTGCATATGATGCAAGGATTTCATTCTCTTCTCATCTAATAATGCTAACTGTTCGAATCTTTGCGAGACCCATTCTTGTTCAGGTAACTCTGCCTCCGCTAGTACCCGTATTGACTATATCTCAACTTCTACCGGTAATACTGCCTCCATTCTATAGACCAACGAATATGGCGTGGCTCCCGTTGCCGTTCTTACAGAAGTTCTGTACCCCTACAGGGCGTATGGCAGTTTGTCCGCCCAATCTCTGTAACTTTCCGTCATCTTGGCTAGTATCTTCTTTATCGTCTTATTGGCTGCCTCGACTGCCCCATTTGCTTGCGGTCTATAAGGTGACGACTTGTGATGTCCTACCCCGTATTTTTGTAGCATCGCCTTGGTTTCTCCTTGAAACTGAACTTCGTTGTCCGTTACCACGTGATGTGGCATTCCGTAGCGACACATGATGTTCTGGGCTATGAACTTCGTCATCTGATTTGCTGTAACGTTACGAAATGACTCGGCTTCCACCCATTTTGAAAAGTAGTCTACCGCCACTACTATGAAACGATGTCCATTCGATTCGTGCGGTCGAATATCTCCGATCATGTCGATTCCCCATGCCGAAAAAGGCCATGGTTCCGATAGCCCCTGTAACTTCGTATGCGTTAGATGGTTCAAGTTATCGTGCGCTTGATAATCGTGACAATGCTTCACCAGCTTCACGCAGTCAGCTTCCATGGTCGACCAGTAGAAGCCTTGTCTTACTATCTTATGAGACAAATTCAATCCGTTCATGTGTGGTCCACATACCCCGGCGTGTACTTCTTCCATCGCTTTCTGAGCTTCTTCCTTCCTTAAACACTTTAGCTGGATGCCATTAGCTTGTCTCTTGTATAGTTCTCCCTTCAAACTCACGTATTGGGAAGCCAACTTCTGAATGGCTATCTTGTCCTTCCTACCGGCTTCTTCTGGGAATTCCCCACGTTTTAGGTATCGCTGAATATCGTAGTACCAAGGTTTCCCGTCGTCAACTTCTACTTCTAATATTCTTTCTATCTCGTAACCGGGCTTGCTTGCTGTCGTCAACATTAGAGGTCTCATCACCAACTTCTCCGGATTCTCCCAAGTTACGGCTAGGGTGGCTAACACGTCTGCCATCTGGTTCTCTTCTCGCGGCAAGTGCTGGAATTTACAATCGGGAATAGCTTGTGCCAACTTCCTGAGGTGAAATAGATAAGGTCTCAACCGCTCCTCCTTCAATTCCCATTCTCCTTGCATCTGTCGAACTAATAACATCGAGTCTCCGTAGACTTCTACGTTCTTAGCTCTCAAGGTTATCAATGTTGTCAGTCCAAAGGCGCATGCTTCATATTCGGCCATGTTGTTAGTTACTCCGAACGTCAGCCTCTTGGCCATGGGCAAGGTTTCTCTTCGGGGGTTATTATTATGATCCTTATCCCGGCTCCTTTGTAGTTCACTTCTCCGTCAAAATATATTTTCCATCCATGGACCGTTATTGCCTGGATTTCCTCATTTGGGAATTCGAACTTGTATTGATCACCTTCTATGGGTTGTAATGCTAGGAACTCCGCTACGGCTCGACCTTTGATTACCTATAAGTGAGATATTCGATATCAAACTCTGTCAGCAATACCAACCATCTACCTAACTTCCCTACTAACGAAGGTACCGAATGCAGATACTTCAAGGGATTCTCCTTCGCTACCACTTGGATCTTGTAAGATTGGAAGTAATGACGTAATTTCTTGGACGCCCACACTACTGCCAAACAGATCTTCTCTACCTTTTGATAGCGGGCTTCATACGGAAGCATCTTCTTACTGAGGTAGTAGACTGCATGTTCTACCCCTGTTTCGTCTGCTTGTACCATCATCGCCCCCAGCGCTTCGGGTTCTATGGCCAAATACAACACTAAGGGTTTGCCTGGTTTTGGAGGTTTCAAGACAGGAGGTTTCACTAGGTATTCTCTGATCTTATCAAAGGCTACTTGGCACTGCTCATTCCACTTCATCGCATACTAACGTCAGTTTGGCGATGAATCGATGATGTACTAGATCTTCCCGAGGAAGGCTCTAACTTCTTTCTCCATCTTCGGCGCAGGCATTTCGGTGATCGCTTTGATCTTCTCAGGGTCTACTTCTATTCCTCCTATTCCTACCGTATGTCATAGTAGATTTCCCGACGTTACCCCGAACACACACTTCTTGGGATTTAGTCGCAGGTTGTATTTATCGACTTTCTGAAGGAACTTCTCGAGTGCTTCTATGTGTCCGCTTCTCGTCTCCGACTTCACCATCATGTGATCCACGTACACTTCGATATCCTTATGCATCAAGTCATGGAACAACGTAGTGGTCATCCGTTGATAAGTGGCTCCCGCATTCTTGAGCCCAAACGACATCACTTTGTAACAATATGTGCCCCACTCAGTGACAAAAGCAGTCTTATGCTTGTCCTCTTCGGCCATAAGAACCTGATTATATCCTGAGAACACATCTGTGAATGAGTACATGGCAGATAAAGTCGCGCTGTCAACCAGTACGTCTATATGGGGTAAAGGAAAATCATCATTTGGCAAAGCTTTGTTAAGGTCTCTATAGTCCACACACATTTTGACCTTCCCATCCTTCTTCGGCAACGGCACAATGTTCGCTAACCACTCGGGGTACTTCATTACTTCTAGAAATCCCACGTCTATCTTCTTCTTAACCTCTTCTCTAACCTTTTCGGCCCACTCAGGTCTCATCCTTCGAAGCTTTTGCTTTACCGGTCTCTTGTTCGAATAAGTCGGTATTACGTGTTGGGCGATACTTCTATCTACTCCGGGCATGTCCTCGTAGGACCAAGCGAATACCTTAGCATATTTGATTAACATCTCTTCTAATTCCTTCCGCTCCTCAGAGGTAACCTCACTCGCAATTAGAATCTCCTTGGGGCTTTCAGGCGTAGCAAGGTTAAATGCGTTCGTTTTGGTTGAGTTAATGTCAAATATGTTCATATCGTGCTGTTGGACAATTATAACCCATATCATCACTATTTGTACAGATCATGGTGTTGTTGTACAAATTAACTATGTGACAAAGGAAATTTCCCTTTTTATCATTTGTAATTAGATTACCAAGATGTATAAATGATAGAAGGTCCATATGATTAGTTCCGGATTGAGATGATATGAGACAGTATCAATCCACGAAGGTTTAATCATTAAATATCCCTAGTCAGAGTATTATCGAGATTGGACATCGATAATGCGTAAAAGACTAGTATTACACTTGTGCGTGTTGTGGGAGCATAACAGCATAGTTCTCATATATTTGGGTATAGGATACTCATGTAACCCTAAAATTTTCATGCTTAAAATTAGCTCTTGATACCATTGTTAGTGTTCATTGAACATGCCAAGGATCTAATAAGCATGAAAACATGTTCATAAATTCAAAATAAGTTGTGGAATTACTTACATTGAATGGATTTGAGGTTTTAAAAAGTTTGAGAAGAAGATCTCCAAGATGCTTCCTTTGTTGATTCCAAGCTTTGAGTTGAAGATCTCCAAGATCCTTCCTTTGTTGATTCCAAGCTTTGAGTGATGATTCCAACCCTGAGTTAGTTTCCCTATCACCTTAGTTGATTCCATGAAGTGCTAGCTTTGTTGATTTTGCCACAAAATCAAAGAGAAAGAGACACCAAGTTCACGCCCATTTGAGAGTGTATTAGGGTTTCATTTTTTCCAAGTGTGTTTTGTGTGACGCATACACAAATGAGAGAGAGAGAAGGGTTTTGGTAAAAGCTAATTTACCTTTTTCACCTAAACAAGGTGGTTGGGTAAATGGTTTTGCCAAAACCATTCCAAGGTAGTTGGATGGTGGGTGGCTTGGCATAAATGCCAACTACCCTCCCAACTACCACATGTGAAGTGGGCCCCACATTTGAATTCAAAATTCAAATGTCTCTACGAACATTTACCGCGGCTCGGTTCCGTTTAATCCGATTAAACGAACTTTCGTCGCCAAATAATTACATCTAATTTAATTAAATAACGATGCCTCGCAAATATATTACGAACGTCGTCTACGAATTAATTCTAAATTAATTTGTTCGTTCGCATTAAAGTCCAACTTTAATTTCGTAATGAAATCCAATTCATATTAATATATCCGATATATTAATTTTAGCCCATACGAATAAATTAAATAGAAAAATCAAATTTAACTATTAAATTTATTTTACCGATTAATTCCAAATTAATCGCGGTCTCTCTCTTCCGAACACATTTAATCCCAGATTAAATAATACCTCAATTAATCCCAGATTAATTTTCTCCATTTTAATTAATCCCAGATTAATTCTCTCTCTTAATTAATCACATATTAATTCTAATTTAAATCAACTGTCATCGGTGAATCTTTGGGAAGCGACCCAAGAGATCCCTGGATATGTTGGCAGTAAATACGGTCATCGGATTATCTGAATACGTGCGTACCTCGTACCACGTGCTTACCGATTTACAAGACATGGTTGGCTTCTAGCAAAGCACCGTGCCTACCCAATTCTCCAGAAATATTCTTACTGGAATATAAAATCTATGTCAGACGTAGTATACGTAGTATTGCGTATGGCGATCCAGTATCAGATGTCACGTGCTAGGCCTGGGGCTGGAATGTGTCTGCCCCGTACGAAGCACATGACGGATGTCTGGTAATTATTCTCTATAATCGGATGAACATGACCTAGTCATATCATCTCGATGACTGCAGTATTAAAGAGCACTAGTTCCGTATCCTACGTGACATCATCTCCACTATGACTGGAATGATACTTCCGTCTTGACATCACACCCAATACACTACGATTCTCAATATACCCAGCAGAGGCGTACACAGAACCGGTTAAAGCCCTGGACGACCAAAACCAAAGCATATTGATTGTCGCAAGTATTAGCGGTGCAAGTCTCAGGTTAAGACCAAATACACCTACCCTGATTTCGGACTTCCATAGACACATAGTCATACTACCAATGGAATTCCGAGGGGTCTATCCAGAGCGAAGCTGTTTTCCGTACCATCGGTAAAACACAACCTCCTATTACATTTGCATGAGTATCCAATACCCAAATATATGAGAACTATGTCGTTATGCCCTCACAACGCGCACAAGTGTAATACTGGTCTATTCCACATTATCGATGTCCAACCTTGATAATACTACGACTAGGGATATTTAATGATTAAACCTTCATGGATTGATATTGTCTCATATCATCTCAATCCAGGAACTAATCATATGGACCTTCTATCATTTATACATCTATGGTGATCTAATCACAAATGATAAAAGAGCAATTTCCTTTGTCACATAGTTAATTTGTACAACAACACCATGATCTGTACAAATAGTGACGCTATGGGTCATAATTGTCCAACAGATTTTACTAGGCATAATTATTTAATTACGTCGCAACGGAAAATTCGTTAATTCGGAATTAGCGAACCCGAGCGCGGGAGTGTTTGCGGGCCCACTCGTATTTTGAATCGAGTGGGGCCCACATGTCACATCACTTGTCACTTTAAAGTTTCTTTTTGGTGATGGGTTTTGGTAAAGTTGGTGGATGCTTGATTTACACTCCAAAGTCAAGCTTTGAATGACTATTACCAAATCAACATTTGGTATATCATTTTTCTTTTTGATTTTAGAAATCAATCCAACACATTTTTCTCTATTCTCTCCTCTCACTCTCACGCCCAAGGGGAAATTTCTTCCTTCTTTCTTGCCAAAAAACCGAGAATGAAGATGATGAATAGTGAAGTTTTGTTGCAAAATTTCACAAGTGCTAGCACACATTCGGGGTCTTGCGAAGGTGATAGGGAAACCCACCCGTGGGCATGGAATCACCACACAAAGCTTGGAGCTTGAAGGATCACCATGGCCGAATTTTTGGAGGACAAAATAGAGCAATTGCCGAGAGCTCAAGGAGCCAAAAGTCTTGTTGTTCCTCGCATCACCAAATCCGATCAATGTAAGTATGATTCTGCCATTCTTCATTGTTGTATTCACACATGTTTCTTGCTTGAAATCGATCTCGGGACTAACTAGAAACCCAACACGTGCAAGTTAGATGGAAGAGACTCAGACAAATAAGCAAAATGAATGTCTTTATTATTAGCGAATGCGAGAGTATAATCAAATAAATCAGGGAAATAAACGTCTTCGTCATCCACAGCCTTGCCTTCCTCGGTCTCCTTGCTCTCCTTGAGCGTCAGGCTCTTTAGCTGCATCAGCTCATCTTCCCACTTATCTTCCTCATTTGCAACTTCTTCTGCCAGCGGCTCCTTGCCCATCACATCCTGGAAGATCTCAAATCCTGGTACCATGATCCCATTGACTTCCACTGGTTCAGGCTCTCCTTGATACCCTGTAGCTTTCACAAAGTACTCTGTCAGCTTCAACCCTTTCTTCTTAGACTTCGGCTTATCCTCGTCGAATTTGTATCCCAATCCTCTCCTAGTGGTCTGCCCCTTGAAGTCCGGCAGTGCTCCTCTAACACTTGAACCCGTACCCGGCTCGAACTTCATCTTTTCCATGATCCTAGCTACCTTAGGATCCACCCACTCCTCAAAGCTTGCCACCACTTTAAACCTCGTGAAAGGATGTATCTCCAAGGCGGCCATATCATTGTCTATCTCAGCTCTGATTTTGACGATCTCTCCTCCATACGGAAACTTGATGACCTATGCAAAGTGGAGGGCACGCCCCCAAGCTTGTGAAACCATGGCCTCCCCAATAACAAAGCAAAAGTGGCCGGGATATCAAGCACCATGAACTCAACCTCATCCTCAATTGGACCTACTTTGAATACCGCCGCAAAAATGCCATCTACTCCCCGCTTACTATCATCATACGCCTTGATAGTTCTGTCTCCTTCAGACCCAACCTCGGCAAAATCTTCATAGGGAACACATTGATAGATGAGCCATCATCCACCATCACACAAGATGTCCTCTTTCCCTTCACTTCCGCCCTAATGAATAGTGGCCTATTGTGATCTTTTCCCTCCAACGGGAGTTCTTCCTCAGAGAACGTTATCACCTGCAAAGCCTCCTTCTATACTGACCCTACAAACATTGTGGGGTTGGCATCCTCCGGTACCACTATCTTACTCAAAGCCTCCACCATGGCGCGCCTGTGTTCCTGAGATGCACACAACAACTCCCAAATGCTGACATGTGCTCGCGTCTTCTTCAACTGATGCAACACTACATCTCCCTCAGCATTATCCACGTTCTCTGTCACTTCCTTACCTTCTGCTAACACTTCTTTACCTTTATCCGCTACATCACCGTAAAAATGTCCAATGCGCGTTATCCCCTTCACCTCCTCTTCATCACTGCTTGAGAGGTTCTCCTAGAAATTCTTCCCCTGCTCCATCTCATCTTCACTACTACTATCCCAAATCCCCAGGCAAAAGGCTTGGTGGTCAAAGGTTTGGAGGACAAGGCTTTCGGGTAGGCCGGAGCCAATCATGTATGTGGGTGGTGGAACGGAATGATAGTTAGGTAAGGGGTTTCTCTGGGTGTTAGGTTGTTCTTTTTCTGGGTCAGGTATTTTGTAGGAGTCAATGAGGTCTTGGACTTCGTGTCTGAGGCGAGTTTAGTTGTCGGTGTCATGGTTTTTTTGCTGGTGGTAATGGTAATATAGGTTCATGTTGAGGTGTGGTGGTTGAGGGTTGGGAAATGGTCTAGCTTCTAAGGGTTTTAGGATTCCTTGTCTCTTCAACTTCTCAAGCACCTTAGACAAAGGCTTACCAAGGTTAGAAAAATGCTTGTTTCTGATGGCAGTAACTTCGGCGGAAATAGGCTTGGCTCCCAACGGCCCATCAATGGTCCTCCTATTCAGGCCATAAAACTTCCTGTTCTTAGCTTCTTCCTCCTCAATATCCATAACGGTCTCCCTCAACTGTCGAAAATCGTTAATCATAGAGGTCATCCTCCTCAGCTTGCCATAAATCGAGGGCTTAGTACCTTGATGATCATCTTGATCTGGTCCTTCTCTGAGGGCCGAGTCTGCATTTTCAAAAGATGGCTCCTCCAGCGATCTACATAATCCTTGAAGCTCTCCTCCGTCTTCTACTTGGTATTCTCCAAGTCGTGAAGTGACAAGTCGATCTCCAAATCCGTGACATACTGATTCAGAAAGGCCTCCGCCAATGCCCTCCAATCATCCTTGACCTTCCTCTCAAGGCCGTGATGCCACACCACGGGTGCCCCCTCAAGTGACATCCCGAACATCTTCTGAACCTGAAAATTCGACAGACCCACTAAACTCATCACGGAAACATACTGTCAGATATGAACCCTTAAATCCTCGTTCCCGTTGAACTTGGCTATGTCAGACATCTTGAACTGAGAAGACAACTGCTCCTCGAAAGTCATCGCCTCGTAGTCTAGCAAATCCTCATGCTTACCCCTCATCTTGCGGGTAACTGACTCTACCTGATCCCTGAGTTTCTACAACTCGGCTTGAGACCCGGCTACCCTTCCCGCGGCGTACTCAGCCATGTCATCATCAAAAACAAAGATCTCATCACTCATGCTGTTCGGAGGCTCTTCACGCCTGGCATTATCAGAGCTTCATGCCCCTCCTGCGCGGGGTGCTGCCATATTGGCCACAGCGGCGGTCAACGTTTCAACTGCTCGGTAATCTTAGTGAGACTAGTCTCCAACTGATCCATGAGAGAACCTTCGTTATCGGACTCACTCATGTTTGCTAATAGTCTTTTGACGAGTCTTCCTTCCTCTCTAACCCAACGGAAATCTATGGCGGCTTTAAAACTACGAGTTAGCATGGTACATGTATGCGTACGATGCATGAAATATATAAAACACTTGAGGTAATCAAACAGAATATATCTTTCCGACCTTATTTCTCCCGCACTTGTGATAAGCCTATTTTTGGTTCTAAGTACGGCTTACAAAATCGCTCTCTCCTGTGCTACGGGGTGAACCTCGGCTACCTTTGTCCCTTTCCATCGGTAAAAGACAAAGACCGCCCATTAACAAGATGGACTAAGCCGATTATGGGATCATGCCATTGTCTAGGAACGACGAATTGGGCTTTCAGCAACCGTGGCCATGGGGATGAACTTAGAAGCATCCAAAAGTATACAAATATGTCGTAACAAGGCTTATCCTTTCTGGATGAAAGGCAGTACGGATATCAAACTTACGCTTCTAGCATATTTGGATCATTTTTGGACTTTCTAAGCCCATCAAGGTTTTCATACAAGTTGGCCCATTGTCATTTCAAAGCATTCAATCATATTATTGCGAGGTGTAAACATGTCCCAGTTGAAAAAGGCCCAACAGGTTTACGCTTTTGCAATAACATGGCTAAACAACTTCAAATGATAAGGGGCCCAAACATAAAATGGCCCATCGGTATTTTAGAAGCTTTTGGCCTAATTTCCACATGACACGAACTCGTCCCAGTTTAAATGGCCCAAAAAGCTCATACCTCATGACAAAAAGTCCAAATGTATCCAAATTATGATGGTCCCAAACACAAGCATAAAGGGATGGCTTCTATTGGTCATACAACTATGGTTCACATGTGGATTTATAGGAGTGTAGACAAAGGCTCATGTCGGCGAAGGATTGCCCACAACTAGGTCTCCCCACTCAAGGGTTCGGACGACCAAGTGAGCGCACCTTTTTCTTATACGCTAAGGTACGTGCCAACGAGTGATGATACATGAATGACTGTCTAATGAATTTCTTATTGAAGATTCCCCAGAGGGAGGGTGGAGAAAACTCTCTTAAATACCCTAACCTTTTAGGCTCTAATCGCCTTGGTGACGGGAATAAACAACAGATCATCCAAATTAGTCCATCATTTTAGATGATTATCCAGATGTCTTCACAGCTTTTCCTTTTGGCTATAAAAAGGTAGTGAGTGAGGGAAGACACCAAATCATTATCTAACTCCAATATTACCCTAGGTTAAATCAACTCTAGACAAGGTTAGCTAAAGCACAAATCACAAACATTACAAGACATTATTTCGGGGCTAATTCTTTATCGCCAGTGGAGTCGCCAGACTGTAGGACACATAAATCAGCGACGCTGTCCGGGCTCGCGGCTCGGTCATGAGTACGGAGTAGCCCGCGGGGGACTAAACCGAAGAAATAAAATGGAGTCGCCACCCAGTGTGAACTGGGAAATGATTTAAGGCTGCACTCACCCTCGCAAGGGAAGACCTCAAACCGGTTGGTTCGGAATGGTCCCTTACTTATGCCAATTGTAATGAAAAGATTTATGCGATAATATAACCAAGTCTACGTAATATACACACGCAAGAATAACATATATCTAAGTTTGCATATAACCTATATCTAAGCTTGCATGCATAGAAGTAAGTGAAATAAAGGCAAAATACATAATTCATAAACATATTAAATATTAAGGTGCAATAATGTAACTAATAACAGCTATGATGGCATTAATAATAAAAGCGAGCACACAATCTCATGAGCATATCTAATAAATGAATGCGGAAATATAAATAATTAATAACAGTAAGAGCGTCAATAATGAAATGACATGATCAATTATGTAATGCAAAAGAAATGACCAAAGAAGCAAACATGCATGAAATATGACGAAAAGAAATCAGTTCACTGTATGGGCATTCGTGTAGCGTTTGAGAATGCATTTGAATAGTAGACAGAATACATGCGTTCGTGTAGCGTTGGAAACACGTTCGAACAAAAGTGGGACAGAATATGCGCGTTCGAGTAGCGTTCTGAAACGCGTTCGAACGTAAATGAGGCAGAATGTCCGCGTTCGTATAGCATTCAAAAACGCGTTCGAATGGGATAAGACCTGATACATGATAAAACAGAATGCATGTGCATTCGAGTAGCGTTCGTAAACACGTTCGAACGGACTGAGGCAGAATACATATGTTCGTGTAGCGTTCGGAAACGCGTTCGAACGAGATTACCCAAAATGGTATCAGAAATGACACAAACACATATGTGAATAAACAAATACATAATTTAGGACATCGTATACCTAGTTGAACGTATTTCACATTCAATCGAGTGTACTTCGTCCGGTGCGGAAAAACATCGTGGTAAAGGTAGCCTTTAGGCTTTTTATCCCTCAAATGGAGGACCTTTAATCATACGTGATTAGCCTATGCGCACTAGATCACAATGCATGAATAAACAAAGAGATAATATGCGAAAAATGAATAACGGAATAATAAATGGCGCGGTAAAATATTGTGGTAAAGGTAGCCTTTTGGACTTTTTCTCCCTCAAACAAAGGACCTTTAAACCAACATAATTAGCCCATGCGCATCAAGTAACAATGCATAGAAGATAAATAATGCAATAATATGGGACCTTGTATGCCCGATTGAACACATTTCACATTCAATCGAGTGTTCCTCGTCCGGCGCGGCAAAATATCTTGGTAAAAGTAGCCTTTAGGTATTTCCCTCGAATAGAGGACCTGTAATCCACCCTAGTTAGCCCATGCGCATTAAATTAACAATAAAGAAACAACACATAGAAAATAGATAGCGGAATAATGAACACAAAAATGCCTAAGACATGATAAAGGAATCTGTCCAGAATGCCCGCGTTCGTGTAGCATTTGGAAACGCGTTCGAACGAGGGCGAGGCAGAATACATACGTTCGAGTAGCGTTCGAGAACGCGTTCGAACGGGACGACGAAAGTGGCATCCACAATATAGTAAACACATGCGGGAATGTTTCCCCAAGCGGTACGTGGAGTTGTATCTGTTGGACAATTATGACCCATAGCATCACTATTTGTACAGAACATTGTGTTGTTGTAACAAATTAACTATGTGACAAAGGAAATTTCTCTTTTATCATTTGTAATTAGATTATCGGAATATATAAATGATAAAAGTCCTTCTG
The DNA here is from genome assembly GCA_019454045.1 of Zanthoxylum bungeanum. NCBI lineage: Eukaryota > Viridiplantae > Streptophyta > Magnoliopsida > Sapindales > Rutaceae > Zanthoxylum > Zanthoxylum bungeanum. The sequence goes on from SKCR01031767.1 coordinate 43,836, forward strand.
ATTAGTTCCAAATTGATAAGATATGAGACAGTATCAATCCATGAAGGTTTAATCATTAAACATCCCTAGTCGGAGTATTATCGAGATTGGACATCGATAATCCGGAATAGACTAGTATTGCACTTGTGCGTGTTATGGGAGCATACTAGCATAGTTCTCATATATTTGGGTATTGGATACTCATGCAAGTGTAATAGGAGGTTGTGTTTACCGATGGTACGGAAACAGCTTCGCTCTGGATAGACCCCTTAGAATTCCATTGGTAGTATGACTTTGTGTCTATGGAAGTCCGAATCAGGGTAGGTGTATTTGGTCTTAACCTGAGACTTGCACCGCTAATACTTGCGACAATCAATATACTTTGGTTTTGGTCGTCCAGGGCTTTAACCGGTTCTATGTACGCCTCTTCTGGGTATATTGAGAATCGTAGTGTATTGGGTGTGATGTCAAGATGGAAGTATCACTCCAGTCATAATGGAGATGATGATCACGTAGGATACGAAACTGGTGCTCTTATATGCTGCAGCTATCGGGATAATATGATTAGGTCATGCTTATCCGATTATAGAGACTAGTTACCAGAGATCTGATATGTGCTTCGTACGGGGCAGACATAATTCTAGCCCCAGGCCTAGCACGTGACATCCGATACTGGATCGCAATACGCAATACTACGTATACTACGCCTGATACAAATTACATATTCCTTTAAGAATATTTCTGGAGAATTGGGTAGGCACGGTGCTTTGCTATAAGCCAACCTTGTCTTGTAAATCGGTAAAAACGTAGTACTAGGTACGTACGTGTTCGGATAATCCGACGACCGAATTTACTGCCAACATATCCGGGGATCTCATGGGTCGCTTCCCGAAGATTCACTGATGACGTATGACTCGCACATAATTAATCTGGGATTAATTATTAGAGAGAGAATTAATCTAGGATTAATTACGGAGATATTTTATCTGGGATAAAATATTAATTAAAGAGAGAGACGATTAATTTGGAATTAATCGATAAAATAATATATTCGATATATTATACGAAATTAGATTTCGACGCGGAATTAAAATTAGATTTTAATTCGGGCGAACGAGTTAATTTAGAATTAATTCGCTAGCGACGTGAATAGTAATTTTACTAGACATAATTGTTTAATTAAATTTGATTTAATTACGTCGCAACCGAAAATTCGTTAATTCGGAATTAGCGAACCCGAGCCCGGGAGTGTTTACGGGCCCACTCACATTTCGAATCAAGTGGGGCCCACAAGTCATATCACGCGTCACATCATTAGTCATTCTTGTGATGGAAGTCACATCACTTTGAGTGATATGATGGTTGTCACTTGTGATTGATGGTGGTGGTTGGAAGGCTTAAATACCTTGTACCTTTTTTACTTTGGTTTTTGGTATTAGATTTTTAAAATCTAAAATACACAAAAACACAACTTCATCTTCTCTCCCTCTCTCCCTCACCATTCGGCCAAGGGCCAAAATTCTCTCAATATTTCTCTCAATGCCGAGAGACACAAGGAGCAAAGGAAGTATTTGTGGAAAATTTTTCCAAGTGCTAGCACACTAAAGAGGTCATACAAATGTGATAGGGAAACCCATCTATGAGCATGGAATCCACACACCAAGCTTGGAGCTTGAAGATCCAACATGGAGCACAAATTGGAGGCAATGCCGAGAGCTTCAAGGGAGCAAGAAATTTTTTGTGTTTCGTCGCATCGCAAATTCGATCAATGTAAGTATGATTCCGCCATACTTATTTATTGTATTCACATTATTTTCATTGCTTGAATGATCTTGGGACTATAGTAGAAACCCAACAATAGTATCAAGAGCCTTATTTAATCATGAAATTGATTTAGGGTAAAATTTGGGTAAAATTGATTTGAGCATGATTTGATGAAATTTATTGTTTGAATATGCTTGAATGATGATAACATAGTGTTATGCATGATCAATTTGATGAAAATTGAATTGGATCAATTTTTTCCCACAAACTAGGCTTGGCCGAAAGTTTGATGTTGCACTAAAGTCATGGTAATTTTGTTTTTTGATCATTGGATGAGTTGAAAGACTTGGGAAATGTTGATTTAAGATTCAATTGGATTGAAGTCGGAATTGGACAAAAAAAATCCCAAATTGCCGTGACCAACATAGCATGGAAATGAATTGATTTTTTATTCAATTGTGTTGGACATGAATTGATAATTAGAAAGCATGATTAATTATGTAAATTGGTATTTTGGAAATGTTGATTTAAGTAATTAATTATGGCTTATACACTTTAGTTAATTGAATTGTGAAATTTGGAATTTTGTAATTTAATTAGTTGGGCTAAATTGGAATTGGGCTAATAAAGTTGTATTTGGGCTTAATGGGCTTGGTTGGGCCAAGTTTGGTTTAGGTTAATTGTTTGGATCCAATTGGCCCAAAACCATAACCATAAAGTCCGAATATAATTAAATGGGCCTTTAAATATTTTAATTGGGCTTTGAGACCCGTAAAGATTAGATTTAGAATCTAAGTCGCAAAGGCTCATTAATAAAGTGTAATTATTTAATTTGGAATTAAATAAAGAATTAGTATTAAATAAAAATTAAATTGCATTTAATATTGTAGTTTGATATAATTCAAGAATTCGTACTTTGAGTACTTATTCTTAAAACGAGTTGGACTCGGGCAAATCAAATCGTTGTTTGAACATTGGATGGTCATTAATTTCCGATTAATTAATTGGATTAGATTGATTGATAACATGCTTTGTGTGAATACATGGATGTGATGTATGAATAATGTATATCGGATGGATATTAGATGGGTGAGGGCAATTTTGGAAATTGTTGTAATAAATTTAGAATTTATTAAATTGGACCTGCGTGTCCAGCCTATTACCTCTTGATTCTTTGTATTTCTCTTCTCACATATTCCCCTCAATGTAAATGAGGTTTCTTTAGAAGTGTTATGTAATTGGGTAGAAGTAAGATTTGTGCTTGCGGGAGAGAGGAAAGAGAGAGATTTGTTCTAGGAACAAGTGTTTTTAAATATCCATCCGCATATCATTATTAATTTATTTACACGCCTTATTATGTTCTTAGAATGCATGTTTAAGGGTGTATGATGAGACCTAATCAAATATAATTAATTGGTTTCCAATTACGCGAAAAAAACCCTCAACATATATTAAGCGTTTTCCTTCCATTGAATGATTCATTCTCAAGATCCAAGATTGGCACTGGTTTGTTGGCCAAAGTCAAGGCCTTTGTCCATCGCGGATGTGTTTGAATCATGAAGGCTTTGTTCCATATCGCATGTCTTGTCCAAGTTGTGATTTGTTGGCCAAAGTCAAGATCACTTCTTGTCCATCGACATCGATTATGAAGCTTTCCAAAGTCAATGGGTCCCGCTTAACTGGAATCATTAAGTTTGTTGTGCCAAAGCCAAGACTTAATTGATTCACAGGAAAAAGGTTATGGAATATATTGGATATATTGGCATATATAAGATATATGTTTCGGACTTGGATGTCCACCAACTGGATCTAGGAATTGGATGATATTCAATTGATCTTAGAGATCTACCTAGTTAAATATCATACAATTTGTTGGCCAAAGTGTTGTGTGTTATTTAACGGGATCCTAACCCACTAGGAAACAAGGTTTCCCGAGTACTCAACAGAGGGTAAGAGGCTCGCCGAAAAATAGTGGGAGGCAAGTATTAAATTTGCAATTTAGTTTAGATACTTGCCAATACGCGCTCATTTCAAATTTTTCGTCAATAAATTAAATAGCTATTAGTTGGACTAATATTTAGTTGTTGTTTTAATTAAACAGTTGGACTGTATTCAAACTACTTCAAATTATAGTTGATTATATAATTGGATTATAGTAATCACTATGTTTGAATTTAAACAATCAAATTATAGTTGATTATATAGTTAGACTATAGTAATCATTATATTTAATAGTACCCGAAATCGTTGATTGGATAGTTGGACTATAGCAATCAAGATAACTGAAAGATTAGCGTTTAAAACATAAACCTGGGTGAAAATGTTTTTTAAACGGCTTTAATTTTCAAATTGGGAATAGAACCTCAGGATAGTCCTGGGAACTGAGGAGTTACTTTATTTGATCGAGAAACATCTCGGGCCTAAGCCCGGAGTTGAGCAAATAGTAGAACATGATCTTTGGAAGATTCATGTGATGATAACTTTAGTGCTCAATCATTTATGCTTAATGCAATGACACTTTAATTCCGTAGTCAAAGTTAAGGATTAGATCATTGTACCATGATGATGAAATTAAAGATCTTCATAAATTTATTCTTAAATCTTAGAAGTACAAATTGCATAATAAGCTCTTTCGCTCGTGTATGTCAGAGGGTACATCTGTCGAGCACTAGGTGTCACAGATGATTGTTGACATCAATCAGCTAGGTTACCTGGGCATTACCTACGTGGCTGAGACTGCCAAAGATTTGATCTTATAGTCTCTACCCGAAAGCTGGGGCAGGTTCATTATGAACCAAGAGTAAACTCTTGGAGAGTTGATGGCTATGTTCTAGGAAGCAAAGCCAGAGCTTCTAAAAGGGGCAAAGGCAAAATCATCACAGTCTTCTAGGAAGACAAATGACACATCCCAAGATGTATGCCTAAATTGTGGCAAACGGGGTCACTGAAGCATGACTTCCGTATGGACAAGGTAGACATGAAGGAAGTAAAGCGGAGCAAGGCTCCGGCTTTAAGTATGTTTGTCATGCACATGTTCGCTATTAGTTTCAAAATTGGATTTTGATACTAGATGTGGTACATAAGATATGTACTGATGTACAGAATCTGCTGATTAGCAGGAAACTGACTTCAGTTGAGATTGATCTGCGAATTGGAAATGGGACGAGAGTCGCTGTTTTAACCGTAGAAACCTAAGTTTAGGAACTACCCTTTGGGTGTGTACTTAAATTAGGAAACTGTTAAAATGTACCTGTAGGCACTGCGTTTTTGCACATAAGTCCCTATGATGAGTCTCATTTGGAGACACTACCTTTTAAGTCACGGAGGTCACGGAAAACGGACATCGGAAGGGGAAATTCAGAATAAACAAGGTTCACTGTTTTCGTTCGTGCTGCGTTCGTGTATACGTTCGAACGCAAAACAGATTGCGCGCGTTTGTGCCGCGTTCGAGGAGGCATTCGAACGGTGTCGGTAATTCTGGTTTTGCTGCTAGCTTCACATCAAGCCCAATTCGCCCAAGCCTTGGCCCACACGCCCAAGCCTTGGCCGACACGCCCAAGCCCACTTAAAACACATATTTAACACATGGTGAAATCAAAACAAATCTAAAAATCACATACCAAATTAAAAAGATGTCATGCCTAATTAAAATCAATCAACCAATTATATTCCCAATCAAATATATATTATTCCTAACTTAAAATATTATATTCCTAAACCAAGCCAATCAAATATTCAACCTTCCTAATCTAAACCAAATTTGTCCCCCATCAATCTAATCCTTTCCTTGTTGAAAACCAAATCAAATCCTCCTCTTAATGCCAAAATCCCTTCCTTGTGAGACAAGGAGTAACCCTAACCTTTCTCTATAAAAAGAACCCTTCACCAACCTTCTCAAGCCTAGCTGATTCATACAAGAAAAGCCTCCCCTGGCTCATACACATAAAATACACACAACTCACACAAATCACAACACACCAAGAGCCCTAGCCACTCACGACAATAACAAGAAGAAAAACAGAAATAATCCCCTTCATCTCCCCCACTCCACAACCGAAAACAGCAGCCCCTACACCTCCTAAAACAACCCATACAGCAGCCCTAAACACACACATAAAACAGCCCCCGAACCACACCATAACATCACCGAAAATCACACCCAAAACAGTAGCCAAAACATCCCAAAAACAGTAACTAAAAAACAGCAGCAAAACAATAGCAGCGGCAGCGAATCGGAGTCAAAACAGTAGCAAAACAGCGGCAGAGAACGATGACCCAAAATAGTAAGATAACGAACGAGAGCAGTGAACCAGTGAACAGGAAGAGTTGTGGAGCATCCACCCTTCCGACGACCGTACACCGTACTACCGAGAGACGACATAAAAGGTTAGACCTGAGGGCACCTTGTATTTATTATCTTTCATTTGTCTTTTATTTATTATCGCGTGAGAGTCGTTTGTTGAGGCATGATGTGAACTCTAGATGAACGGAATGCGTGTTCTCTTGTGGTACATCGGATGGAAACCCGGACGTAAATTCTGTAGCCGAATCTGAATGGACGGTAGTGCGGTCTGTACTCGGGATACAACTCCACGTACCACTTGAGGGATACATGTATTTCGTTTCATCCAAACTTGTATTTGAGCATGATGTAGTTAGCACGTTATTTATTTATTTAGCATGATTTAGCCCTTAGTATGTTAATCTTTATGCATGATTTAGGTGTCCATGTGATTAGATATGTCGTTGTTGTAATCCTGTTTGAATGCGATATCTAAAACCATATGAATGTATGCAATCTGCCAGTTCCTGTTCGAACGCGTCATCGAACGCAATTCGAACGCGAACTTTCTGTTTATCGTTCGAACGCGTTATCAAACGCTACTCGAACGCGCATGCATTTTGTATCATCAGGTCTGGTCTCGTTCTAACGCGTTATCAAACGCTACACGAACGCGAACCTTCTGTTTACCGTTCGAACGCGTTTACGAACGCTACACGAACGCGCACACACTGAACTGAGTCTGTCTTATCATATTCATGCATAATAGCCTCTTGGTTGATCTCCCTTGCATTATGTAGCCAATCATATTATTTGTATTCCTGCATTTATCCATTCTATGTATTCATAAGATAGTACTCAAGCATGATTAGGTTATTCTTAGTTTTCCATATTATATGATTGAAATATGTTCATGAGATTGCCATGTGATGTTGCATGTTGTGATGAACTTGTTGATGTATGCATGTGAATTTAGAAGCATGATCCTATTGGAAATAAGTGTTACTTAGACTTGATTAAATTATTACATAAATCCTTTCATTACAAGTGACATAAGTAAGGGACCATTCCGAACCCAACGGTTTGAGGTCTTCCCTTGCGAGGGGTGAGTGCGGCCTTAAATCTTTGTCCCAGTTCGCACCGGGTGGCGACTCCATGTTATTTCGTACTTCCCAACTAGGCCGCGAGCCTAGAACAGCCTCGCCCAGGTTCTGTGTTCCCACAGTCTGGCGACTCCACTGGGGATAGAGAATCGGCCCCGAAATATTGTCTTTTGTAATGCTTGGATTTATGTTTTAATTGACCGTGTCTATAGTGGATAAAGTGGGGGTTTAATCAAAGGCATTTTGAGGCTAGGTAATGGTTTGGTGTCTTCCTTCATTCACTACCTTTCTAGAAGGAAAAGCTGTGAAGGCACCTGGATAGCCATCTACTCGTAGCCTTTTGTGATGGACTAATTTGGAGGACTCGTTGTTTATTCCTGACACCAAGCGATAAGAGCCTAAGAGGCTTGGGTATTTAAGTGAGCCTCGCTCCACCTTCCCTCTGGGGAATCTACAACGGGAAATCCATTTGACAGTCCGTCACACACCATAGCTCATTGGCACGTACCTTAGTGTATAAAAAAAGGTGCGCTCACTTGGTTGCTCGAACTCTTGACTGGGGAGACCTAGTTGTGGGCCATCCTTCGCCGATGAGAGCCTTTGTCTATACTCTTGCTAACCCACCCATAGACCGGGTTGGCTAAAGTAACAATTATTTATTTGAGTATGTGCTTGTGGACCATCCTCATTTGGATGCAGTTGGACTATTGTCAGAAATGCGGACTTGCTGGGCCATTTAAACTGGGGCAAGTTCGTACCTTATGACTATTAGGCCCAAAGCTTCTGAAATGTTGATGGGCCATTATGTAGAAATTATTACGTTATGTTTGCATTATCTTTCTTTGTGCTTGTGTTCGGAACATTACCATTTGGATTTAGTTGGGCTCCTTACCATGAGATGTGAACTCATTGGGCCATTTAAACTAGGACGAGTTCACTCTTATGACAGTTAGCCCTAAAACTTCTAAAATGATGATGAGCCAATTTGTGTGAAAATTTTAATGAGTTGATATATTTCTTGTATCACATGCATATCATGCATCTCATGCACCCTATGCACACATACATCATGTTAACCCTTGTGTTCTGAAAGCCATCATAGATTCCCGTTGGGTTAGGGAAAAAGGAAGACTCACCAAAATACTGGGAACAGACATGAGTGAATCAGATATTGAGGTATCTCGTATGGATCAGTTGGAAAATGGTCTCGCCAAGGTCACCGAACAGTTGCAAGCCATGACCAATGCCATGGCAAATATGGTTGTGCCCCGTGCTGGGGGAAATTCTGAGAATGTGAGGCGCGAGGAGCCTCCGAATGGGTTGGGGGATGATATCCCCACTTTTGATGATGACATAGCAGAGTATGCAACAGGCAAAGTGATTGGGTCTCAGACAGAATTTCAGAAGCTTCGGGATCAGGTTGAAACAGTTACCCGCAAAATGAGGGGTAAACATGAAGAGTTGTTAGACTATGAGGCAATGACCTTCGGAGAACAGCTGCCAGCTCCGTTTAAAATGCCCGACATGGCCAAGTTTAATGGGAATGGAGACCCGAGAGTCCATCTGCAGCAATATCTCTCAGTCATGAGTTCAATGGGCCTATCACAGCGCCAAGTCCAAAAGATGTTTGGGATGTCACTCGAGGGGGCACCTGTGGTTTGGTATCATAGCCTAAGAAGAAGGTTAAAGAAGATTGGAAGGAACTAGCTGATGCTTTTCTGAAGCAGTATGTTACAGACTTAGAAATTGACTTGTCACTCCGTGATTTGGAGAACACTAAATAGAAGCCAGAGGAAAGTTTCAAAGAGTATGTGGATTGTTGGAGAAGCCAGATTTTGAAAATGCAGATTCGGCCTTCAGAGAAAGACCAAATTAAGATGATTATCAAGGGCACCAAGCCCTCTATTTATGGTAAACTGAGGAGGATGACTTCGATGATTTCTGATTTTCGACAGTTGAAGGAAACTGTCATGGATATTGAGGAAGAGGAGGCTGAAAACAGAAAGTTTTATGGCCAGAATAAAAGAACTTTTGGGGGGCCTTCTGAGACAAAGCCCGCTACTGCCGAAGTCGCTGCCATCAGAAACCGGCAATTCTCCAACCTTGGTAGACCTTTGTCAAAGGTATTTGAAAAGTTACAGGGACAAGGAATCTTGAAACCCTTAGAAGACAAGCCACTTCTACACCCCCCAACACCACACATAAATGTGAACCTTTATTGTCACTTCCACCAGCTACATGGCCATGACACCGACAACTGCACCCGCCTCAGGCATGAAATTCAAGATCTCATAGATTCCCATAAAATACCCAACCCATGAAAAGAAACCATCAACCACCAAGCTTCTTACATGGATGACAGTGAATAACCATAGGCCGAGGAAGAAGGCAGTGCTGCGGATGATGGAGATGTTCCTCCTAGTCTATTTGATCCAGTTTTTTAAATGACATTGATTTTGTTACTTTTTCGAACTCTTTTCCTCAACAATAATAAAACGTTCATTTTTGCTGAAACTCTTCTGCAATATGAGTATATTTGAGAAAAGTATTCAACCTTGGTACTATGGAATCCAGTGATGAACACGGGGAACCTTCAAAATAAGCAAACGGAAAAGATAAGATACACATTCAGAAATTGGGAAATAGAGCCAGTGAAAATATCAGACTTGGAAGGGAATTAGTTAACTGAGCCGATCAATGTAGACAGATTGAAGAAATAGCTTGTCTGAGGAAGAGAAGGCTAAGCAGTTACCAAGAGAATTGACGGAAGACCTAACCCGACGGGATAGGAAAATTCATGCATGCATACACGTAACACATTTTGCATCCTTTCGTGTTTGTTCTGTTTTGTAATAACAGGTTTCAAAGGAGAAAAAAAGAAAGCGCCGAATGCAAGCCAACCAGAAGCAGTAGCAGTACAATATCAGCAGTCTTCAGGAACGAATCACATGGGCGAGGCCCATATCATCAGTATCAGTTTGGGATGAATCCCGAGGGTCGAGGCCCACATCAGTATCAGTCTGGGGGCGAGGCCCATATCAGTAGCAGTTAGGGCCGAGGCCCACTTCAACATCAGTATCAATTTAGCCGAGAATGGCACTCCAAGAATGGAAACACAGTTCAAGAATGAACATGCCGAGAATGGCACTCCAAGAATGGAAATACAGTTCGAGAATGAACAAGCCGAGAATGGCACTCCAAGAATGGAAATACAGTTCAAGAATGAACAGGCCGAGAATGGCAATCCAAGAATGGAACAGAGTTCAAGAATGAACAAGCCGAGAATGGCACTCCAAGAATGGAAATACAGTTCAAGAATGAACAAGCCGAGAATGGCAATCCAAGAATGGAAATACAGTTCAAGAATGAACAGGCCGAGAATGGCACTCCAAGAATGGAAATACAGTTCAGGAATGAACAAGTCGGGAATGGCACTCCAAGAATGGAAGCACGGTTCGGGAATGAACCACCTCACAGTAACGGTTCGGGAATGGACATCTCACAGTAACGGTTCGGGAATGGACCACCTTACAGTAACAGTTCGGGAATAGACACCTCACAATAACGGTCCGGGAATGGACCAACTCACAGTAACGGTTCGAGAATGGACCACCTTACGGTAACGGTTCGGGAATGGACCACGTCACAACACGGTTCGGGAATGAACCATGGGTCGCAGCACCTCACCACCCAAATCAACTCAACACGTGGAAAGTCAAGTGGCAGTTGGCGAGCCAGGTAAGTGAAAATGCATTGCATAACTTTGATAGGATTGTCACCGTTGCACATTACACAAGTCCCATCAAAGTAGGGGTGACTGTAGGCACTGCATTTTTGCACATAAGTCCCTATGATGAGTCTCATTTGGAGACACTACCTTTTAAGTCACGGAGGTCACGGAAAACGGACATCGGAAGGGGAAATTCAGAATAAACAAGGTTCACTGTTTTCGTTCGTGCTGCGTTCGTGTATACGTTCGAACGCAAAACAGATTGCGCGCGTTCGTGCCGCGTTCGAGGAGGCGTTCGAACGGTGTCGGTAATTCTGGTTTTGCTGCTAGCCTCACATCAAGCCCAATTCGCCCAAGCCTTGGCCCACACACCCAAGCCCACTTAAAACACATATTTAACACATGGTGAAATCAAAACAAATCTAAAAATCACATACCAAATTAAAAAGATGTCATGCCTAATTAAAATCAATCAACCAATTATATTCCCAATCAAATATATATTATTCCTAACTTAAAATATTATATTCCTAAACCAAGCCAATCAAATATTCAACCTTCCTAATCTAAACCAAATTTGTCCCCCATCAATCTAATCTTTTCCTTGTTGAAAACCAAATCAAATCCTCCTCTTAATGCCAAAATCCCTTCCTTGTGAGACAATGAGTAACCCTAACCTTTCTCTATATAAAGAACCATTCACCAACCTTCTCAAGCCTAGCTGATTCATACAAGAAAAGCCTCCCCTGGCTCATACACATAAGATACACACAACTCACACAAATCACAACACACCAAGAGCCCTAGCCACTCACGACAATAACAAGAAGAAAAACAGAAATAATCCCCTTCATCTCCCCCACTCCACAACCGAAAACAGCAGCCCCTACACCTCCTAAAACGGCCCATACAGCAGCCCTAAACACACACATAAAACAGCCCCCGAACCACACCATAACATCACCGAAAATCACACCTAAAACAGTAGCCAAAACATCCCAAAAACAGTAACTAAAAAACAGCAGCAAAACAATAGCAGCGGCAGCGAATCGGAGTCAAAACAGTAGCAAAAAGACGGAGAACGATGACCCAAAACAGTAAGATAACGAACGAGAGAGAGAGAGAGATCGATTAATTTGGAATTAATCGATAAAATAATATATTCGATATATTATTAAACGAAATTAGATTTCGACGCGGAATTAAAATCGGATTTTAATTCGGGCAAACGAATTAATTTAGAATTAATTCATTAGCGAACTGAATAGTAATTCCGCAAGGCTTAATTATTTAATTCACGTCGCGACGGAAATTCGTTAATTCGGAATTAGCGAAACCAAGCCCGAAAGTGTTTACGGACACATTCGTATTTTGAAACGAGTGGTATCCGTAAATCACATCGCGATATCTCATCAGTTGACACGAATAGATGATGGATGTATCTAGTCACCTTTAAGGGATGATACATTGTCTCTATTCTCAATGTTTGTCTCTATTCTCAATGTGAGGTAATGATGGCAAATCATGAATTTTCCTTTGGAGGGAAAACCTTTCACGGTTTTTGAAGGGTTTTTAATTAAAAATTCATTTTTTGTATTTGATACATCATTGCTTTTCATTTTACACTCTCACGTTTTTGAAACAAATAGAGAGAACAAAAATTAAAAAGATATAACACTCTCTCCTCTCCTTCTTCTTCACGCAAGCCGTGAGCTTCATCCATGGCAGAAAATTATTTTCTCCATTTTTGCTAGCACAACAAGGGATCAAAGGAGGTGATAGGGAAACACACTTCGAGCTTGGAGTACTAGAAAATTTGAGGCTTCTCACACTGTTGTTCTTGGCCGAAAATAGCCCCAAGATTTGCAGCTTCTATCATTCTTGTTCTTGGCCGCATATCACCCACCTTGGAGGCTCAAGGATCCTCTTCACCATTTTCGTCACAAAGCTTTGTAAGTATGTTTCCGCCATGCTTCAAGCTTTGCATGTATGTTATTTGTATTTCTATGGCTTAATCTTTCTTTGGGACTAATTATAGAAACCAACAATGGTATCATTGAGCCATGTTTAAGCATGAAATACATTAGGGTTAATTTGGGGAAAATTGATTGAAGCATGTTCTTGTTAAATGGATGCTAAAGTATGCTTATGTATGTTATGATATATTACATTACATGATCAATTTTAAGAAAAATGCATTGGATGATTTTTCCCCAAAGTGGTTGTCTTGGCCGAATGTGGAGGTGCTTCCATTGGTTTGAAATTTTTCATGCACAAGTTTATTTGATGACTTAAGCATGATTACATGTATGATATATGATATAATACATAATCAATTTTGAGAAAAATGCATTGGATGATTTTTCCCCAAAATGTTGCTTTGGCCGAGCCGAATGTGAGGTACTTCCACTAAGTTGAATTTTTTGCATGCACAAGTTCATTGGATGATTTGAGTATGCTTATATGTATGATATTTGATATAATACATGATCAATTTTGAGAAAAATGCATTGGATAATTTTTCCCCAAAATTGATGCCTTGGCCGAATGTGTAGGTCATTTTACGAGTTTGTATTTTGCATGCACAAGTTCATTAGATGATTTGAGTATGCTTATATGTATGATATTTGATGTAATACATGATCAATTTTGAGAAAAATGCATTGGATGATTTTCCCCAAAATTATTGCTTTGACCGAAAATGGAGGTCCTTTCACTTAATTGGATTTTTTGCTTTTAGTTCATTCGATGACTTAAAAATGAACGAGTAATAGATTAGTGATTCAATTGGATTGAAAAACAAATCGAACCGCAAAAATCCCTCTTGGCCGAATACAACATGACATGTTAAAGGACTTGATTTTTTGTTCAAATAAATGTTAGACAAGTGTTTTGAACAATTGATGATTAATGAATTAAATTGGTGTTTTTGAAATATTTGGTTTAATGAATTAATCATGCAATTACACTTTAATTAATTGAATTTTAAAATTTGGAATATTAAAATTTAATTAATGGGCTTTTATGTTTAATTGGGCCTTATGGGCTTGAAATTGATTTTATGGCATTTAAGGGTGATTCCTTATTTGGGCTTGGTAATTGGGTTTGACCCACATTGACCAAAGCCCAAGCCTTGATAAATCAATTGAAAGCCCATCGGACTTTAATTAAACACACATTGGATGTTAGTTGGGCTTGGAGACCAAATTGATAAGATTTAGAATCTAATCTTTAAAAGCACATTAAAAGTGTAAACATTTAATTTGGAATTAAATAAATTGAATTAATATTGAATGCGTTACTTAAATTGGATTTAACGGGTAGTTCGATATAATTCGTGAATTCGTACCTTATGTACTTATTCTCAAACGAGTTGGACTCGCGCAAAATCAAACCGTTGATTGAACATTGGATGATCACTTAAACAAAGACTAATTAATTGGATTAGATTGGTTGTATAGCATGTCTTGAATGAATATACATGTATGTGATGAATGAATAGTGTATAGCGGATGGATATTAGAAGGGAAAGGGTAATTTTAGAAATTATTGTAAATTTAGAATTTATAAATTGGACCTGCGTGTCCAGCCTTATCTCTTTTATCTCTTTGTATTCTCTTCTCACCTAATTCCCCTCAATGTAAATGAGGTTTCTCTTATTGTATTATGTAATTGGGTAGAAGTAGAATATTGCTAGCGGGGAGTGGAAAGGGGAGTGATTTGTTCTAGGAACAAGTTGTTTTATATATCCATCCGTATATCACTATTAATTTACTTTATGCACTTTATGATGTTTTAGAAGCATGCTTAAGGGGTGTGATGATGATGAGACCTAACAAAGATAATAAATTGGTTGCCAATTACGCAAAATCCCTCAATTTATATTAAGCAATTATCCTTCCATTGAATGATTCTTGTTCAAGATCCAAAATTGGCATTGGTTTGTTGGCCAAAGTCAAGACCTTTGTCAATTGAGGATGTACTTGAATCATGAGAGTTTTGTTCCACATCGGTGTCTTGTCCAAGTTGTGATTTGTTGGCCAAAGTCAAGATCACTTCTTGTCCAACGACATTGATTACGAAACTTTCCTTGTCAATGGGTCCGCTTAACCGGAATCATTAGGTTTGTTGTGCCAAAGCCAAGGCCTAGATGGTTCGGAGGATATGGTTAGGAAAATGTATTAGATACATTGGCATAAGTATATATACATATGTTTTGGACTTGGATGTCCACCTAACCGGATCTAGGAATTGGATGGGATCCAATTGATCTTTGAGATCTACCTAGTTAAATAGCATACAGCTTGTTGGCCAAAGTCAAGGTTGTGTGTTATTTAACGGGATCCTAGCCCACTAGGAAATAGGATTTCCCGAGTTCTCAACAGAGGGTTAGAGACTTGATAAAAATAGTGGGAGGCTAGTATTGAATTTGCAATTTCATTCAGATACTTAGCCTTACGCGTCTTTCAAAATTATTTCGTTTAATTAATTAAAATTAGTTGGACTAATTCATTGTTATTTTTTCTTGTAACAGTTTGACTGTACCCATTTTATCGTTAACTAGATAGTTGGACTATCGTAGTTGAGATGGCAAGCAAGGTAAATGTCCGAGACATCATCATGGGTGACAATGTCTTTAAGGGCACAAACTTCGCTGATTGGGAAATGAACCTGAGGATAGTCCTTGGGGCTGAGAGGATGCTGTACACTATACAAACACCTCTCCCGCCTAAGCCCACTGACCCACTTGAGCTGGAGTTATGGAAAACTCACAGCAATGATTGTGACACAGCTCAGGCTATTATGTTAGCTTCGATGACTCAGCACTTTCGTCGCCAGAATAGGGACTTGGATCCTTATAGTATGATGGCTAGACTTAAGATCTCCACCGCTCCAACAAGCGGATGGAAAGGTACGAGTTGGAAGAAGAAACTCTTCCGCGCCCGAATGACTGAAGGCGCATCAGTTGAGGCCCACGGGGCTCAAATGATCGCCGATATGATGAGTTGGCCAATATGGGAATAGTCTTGGAGGCTGAGCTGACCATAGATTTGATCTTACAGTCACTTCCTGATACTTGGAGACAAATCATAATCAACTATAAGTTGATGGATACGGATGACACTCTTGGAGAGCTGTTATCCATCTTGAAGGAGTCTGAAAAAGAACTCCAAAAAGGGGGCAAGCGCGAGGCGCACTTTACATCGACCTCTCAGAGGCCAAAGGCTGGGCCCAAAGCTACTGGAGGGGTGAGGAAGAAGAAACATAAGAAAAAGGGTAAAGGCAAGTTGACAAAAGCTTCTGGGAAGCCAAGGGACAAGTCTCAAGAGTCTCCTGCCTCAACTGCGGCAAGAAAGGTCACTGGAAACGTGACTGCCGAATGGGCAAGGGACACAAGGAGGATATCAAGGCAGGCAAGGCACTAGCCTCTGGTATGTTTGTTATTGAGATAAATATGACTACTTCTAGTTTTAAAAATTGGATTTTTGATTCTGGTTGTGCTGCTCATATTGTACTGATTTGCAGGATCTGCAGGATAGCAGGATGCTGGCTTCAGGGGGTTGATCTACGAGTCGGAAACGGAACTCCAGTTGCTGTTTTGGCTGTAGGGACTTTTGTTTTGGAATTGCCCTCGGGGCATATGCTTAAACTTTTGAACTGTTATTATATACCTAGTTTGACTAGGAATATCATATCTGTATCTTTGTTAACCCAGCATGGGTACACTTTTGTATTTAGAAAACACTGGGTGTTATTTATATAAAAATGATGCAGAAATTTGCACTGCTGTAGCAAATAATGGCCTTTATATTTTGAATATAAATGAATCTCCTAAACATAAAATAACAAACAAAAGGCTCAAAAAGAGTAATCTAAAAGATGAAGCTTACATGTGGCATTGTCGTCTAGGACACATAAACAAGACTCGCATATCCACACTTTCGAAGAGTGGGTACTTGGACGGATTTGATCTTAATTCATATGATGTCTGCGAATCTTGTCTTTTAGGCAAAATGCCTAAATCACCTTTTAGTGGTAAAGGTGAACGTGCCACAGAACTGTTAGCCCTCGTTCATAGTGACGTATGTGGGCCCATGTCTAGCCAGGCTAGAGGTGGATATCATTACTTCGTAACCTTTACGGATGATGCATCTCGTTATGGTTATGTGTATCTAATGAGACACAAGTCGGAAACTTTTGAGAAATTCAAAGAGTTTCGACACGAAGTAGAAAAAACAACAGGCAAGAGTATTAAGACATTGCGGTCGGACCGTGGTGGCGAATACTTAAGTTATGAGTTTCAAGATTACTTGAAAGAAAATGGTATTCTTTCACAGTGGACTCCTCCTGGAACACCGCAATTAAACGGTGTGTCTGAACGGAGAAACCGTACCTTGTTAGACATGGTAAGGTCGATGATGAGTCGGACTGAGCTACCAATATCCTTCTGGGGATACGCATTAACCAGTGCGGTACTTATTTTGAATAAGGTTCCGTCAAAGTCTGTTGAACAGACTCCATATGAGAAATGGACAGGAAGGAAACCAGGTTTCTCTTTCCTGAAGATTTGGGGATGCTGGGCATATGTTAAACGTTTGGAAGGTACCAAACTAGAACCCAAATCAGATAAATGCCTTTTCGTGGGATATCCTAAGGAAACCAAAGGATATTACTTCTATCACCCACAAGAGAACAAAGTGTTTGTTGCTCTACATGCATTTTTCCTTGAGAAGGAATTCCTAGATGCAGTGGTAAGTGGGAGGAAAGTGGAGCTCGATGAAAATCGTAGTGATACTGTTCCTGGCAATGAATCAACGACGGAACATAAACAGACCATCCAGGATGAGTCTGTACCACAATCTTCAGATACACAAGGACCGCGTAGGTGCGGAGAGAGTCAGGAAGGTACCTGAGAGGTATGGGTTCCTGATCTCGCCTCATGTAGATATTAATCTTATTGAGGATAATGAACCGACTACGTATGAGGAAGCAATACAGAATATTGATTCCGCTTTATGGCAAGATGCCATGAAGTCCGAGATGGATTCCATGTATGCCAACCAAGTTTGGACACTGGTTGATGCACCAGAAGGCGTAAAGCCTATTGGATGCAGATGGATCTTCAAGAAGAAGACCGACATGGATGGCAACGTGCAAACGTACAAAGCTAGGCTTGTAGCAAAGGGGTATCGTCAACAATATGGTATTGATTATGACGAAACTTTCTCACCCGTTGCCATGATTAAATCCATTCGGATAATGCTTGCAATAGCTGCATATTTCGATTACGAGATATGGCAGATGGACGTTAAAACCGCTTTCCTTAACGGAAACCTTTTGGAGGATGTTTATATGCAACAACCTGACGGTTTTATCGTACCTAGACTTGCAAACAAGGTTTGTAAGTTAAATCGATCCATTTATGGATTGAAGCAAGCATCACGGTCATGGAATCAGCGTTTTGATGAGATCATAAAAGAATATGATTTCGTACAAAACGATGATGACCCTTGTGTATACAAGAAGGTTAGTGGGAGAGCACTGACTTTTATTGTCCTTTATGTCGACGACGTATTGCTTATAGGCAATGACATTCCCATGCTAACGTCGGTGAAAGCTTGGCTTTCATTAAAATTCTCCATGAAAGATCTGGGAGAAGCAGCCTTTATTCTGGGAATAAAGATCTACCGGGATAGATCTAGAAAGCTGCTTGGACTCTCCCAGAGTACATATATTGACAAAGTGTTGAAGCGATTCAACATGGATCAATCCAAGAAGGGATTGATGCCAATGTCACGTGGTATCCTTCTGTCTAAGGACATGTGTCCTAAAACTAAAGAAGAGAGAGATAACATGAGTCGGATCCGTTCACTCTCGGGCAGTCGGATCGATCATGTATGCCATGATATGTACGCGACCTGATGTGTCATATGCTTTGAGCATGTGCAGTCGCTATCAGGCCGATCCAGGTGAAGGTCACTGGATGGCTGTTAAGAATATCCTTAAGTATCTTAGACGAACTAAGGATGCTTTCTTAATTTATGGAGGTGGAGAACTTGAGGTGTCTGGTACACCGATGCAAGTTTCCAAACCGACAAGGACGACTTCAAGTCGCAATCGGGGTATATTTTTTGTTTGAATAACGGAGCAGTGAGCTGGAAATCTTCCAAGCAAGATACTGTTGCCGATTCAACAACTGAAGCGGAGTATATTGCTGCATCGGAAGCACAAAGGAGGCAGTTTGGATCCGAAAATTCCTAATCGGATTAGGAGTAGTTCCGTTAGCTGCTGAGCCCGTGCCATTGTATTGTGACAATAACGGGGCTATAGCACAAGCTAAGGAACCAAGGTCTCATCAACGATCCAAGCATGTTCTTCGGCGTTACCATCTGATTCGGGAGATTATACATCGTGGCGATGTAAAAGTCGAGAAGGTCGCATCAGATGACAACATTGCAGATCCGCTGACGAAGGCTGTTCTTCAGCAAGTGTTTGAACGACATATACATAGTTCAGGTATTAGATGCTTGAGTGACTGGCTATAGGCCAAGTGGGAGATTGTTAGACATTATGACCCATAGCGTCACTGTTTTGTAAATGATATTGTATTATTGTACAAAATTAACTATGTGATAATGAAATTGCCTTTTGCCGTTTTGTAAAATTATTTACTTTAATATATTAATGGCAAAAGTCCATATGATTAGTTCCGTATTGAGATGATATGAGACAGTATCAATATAAAAGGTTTAATCATTAAATATCCCTAGTCGGAGTATTATCGAGATCGGACATCGATAATGCGGAATAGACTAGTATTGCACTTGTGCGAGTTGTGATGGCACAACGGCATAGTTCTCATATATTTAAGTATTGGATACTTATGCAAGTGCGATAGGAGGTTGTGTTTTACCGATGGTACGGAAAACAGCTTCGCTCTGGACAGACCCCGCGGAATCCCATTGGTAGTATGTCTGCGTGTCTATGGGAGGCCGCATCAGGGTAGGTGTATATGGTCTTAACCTGAGACTTGCATCGCTAGTACTTGCGACAATCGGTAAACTTTGGTTGTGGTGGTTCGGGGCTTTAACCGGTTCTGTGTACGCCTCTTCTGGGTTTATCGAGAATCGTAGTGTACTGGATGTGATGTCAAGATGGAAGTATCACTTCAGACATATGGAGATGATGATCACAGGATACAGAACTAGTACTCTATAAAAGGTTGCAACCGTCGGGACAATATGACCAGGTCAGGATTTTCCGATTTAAAGAGACTAGTTGTTTGATATCCGATATATGTTTCGTACGGGGCAGACACATTTCCAGCCCCAGGCCTAACATGTGATCGTCCGATACTGGATCGATGTACGCGATACTACGGTATACTACGCTTGATAAAGATCTAATATTCCAGTAAGAATATTTCTGGAGAATTGGGTAGGCATGGCGCTTTGCTAGAAGCCAACCTTGTCTTGTAAATCGGTAAAAACGTAGTACGAGGTACGTACGTGTTTGGATTATCCAACGACCGTATTTACTGCCAACATATCCGGAGATCTCTTGGGTCGCTTCCTGAAGATTCACCTATGATGTTTGATTCGAACTTTATTAATCTTGGATTAATTACGGAGAAACTTTATCTTGGATAAAATGCCTTATTAGGAGAGAGAGAGAGATCGATTAATTTGGAATTAATCGATAAAATAATATATTCGATATATTATTAAACGAAATTAGATTTCGACGCGGAATTAAAATCGGATTTTAATTCGGGCAAACGAATTAATTTAGAATTAATTCATTAGCGAACTGAATAGTAATTCCGCAAGGCGTAATTATTTAATTCACGTCGCGACGGAAATTCGTTAATTCGGAATTAGCGAAACCGAGCCCGAAAGTGTTTGCGGACACATTCGTATTTTGAAACGAGTGGTATCCGCAAATCACATCGCGATATCTCATTACTTGACACGAATAGATGATGGATGTATCTAGTCACCTTTAAGGATGATACATTGTCTCTATTCTCAATGTGAGGTAATGATGGCAAATCATGAATTTTTCTTTGGAGGGAAAACCTTTCACGGTTTTTGAAGGGTTTTTAATTAAAAATTCATTTTTTGTATTTGATACATCATTGCTTTTCATTTTACACTCTCACGTTTTTGAAACAAAAGGAGAGAACAAAATTAAAAAGATATAACACTCTCTCCTCTCCTTCTTCTTCACGCAAGCCGTGAGCTTCATCCATGGCAGAAAATTGTTTTCTCCATTTTTGCTAGCACAACAAGGGATCAAAGGAGGTGATAGGAAACACACTTGGAGCTTGGAGTACTAGAATTTGAGGCTTCTCACACTGTTGTTCTTGGCCGAAAAAGCCCCAAGATTTGCAGCTTCTATCATTCTTGTTCTTGGCCGCATATCACCCACCTGGAGGCTCAAGGATCCTCTTCACCATTTTCGTCACAAAGCTTTGTAAGTATGTTTCCGCCATGCTTCAAGCTTTGCATGTATGTTATTTGTATTTCTATGGCTTAATCTTTCTTTGGGACTAATTATAGAAACCAACAATGGTATATGACCATGTTTAAGCATGAAATACATTAGGGTTAATTTGGGGAAAATTGATTGAAGCATGTTCTTGTTAAATGGATGCTAAAGTAGCTTATATGTATGTTATAGATATATTACATGATCATTTTAAGAAAAATGCATTGGATGTTTTTCCCCAAAGTGGTTGTCTTGGCCGAATGTGGAGGTGTTTCCATTGGTTTGAAATTTTTCATGCACAAGTTTATTGATGACTTAAGCATGATTACATGTATGATATATGATATAATACATAATCATTTTGAGAAAAATGCATTGGATGATTTTTCCCCAAAATGTTGCTTTGGCCGAATGTGAGGTACTTCCACTAAGTTGAATTTTTTGCATGCACAAGTTCATTGGATGATTTGAGTATGCTTATATGTATGATATTTGATATAATACATGATCAATTTTGAGAAAAATGCATTGGATAATTTTTCCCCAAAATTGATGCCTTGGCCGAATGTGTAGGTCATTTTAAGTTTGGTATTTTGCATGCACAAGTTCATTAGATGATTGAGTATGCTTATATGTATGATATTTGATGTAATACATGATCAATTTTGAGAAAAATGCATTGGATGATTTTTCCCCAAAATTATTGCTTTGACCGAAAATGGAGGTCCTTTCACTTAATTGGATTTTTTGCTTTCTAGTTCATCGATGACTTAAAAATGAACGAGTAATAGATTAGTGATTCAATTGGATTGAAAAACAAATCGAACCGTAAAAATCCCTCTTGGCCGAATACAACATGACATGTTAAAGGACTTGATTTTTTGTTCAAATAAATGTTAGACAACTGTTTTGAACAATTGATGATTAATGAATTAAATTGGTGTTTTTGAAATATTTGGTTTAATGAATTAATCATGCAATACACTTTAATTAATTGAATTTTAAAATTTGGAATATTAAAATTTAATTAATGGGCTTTTATGTTTAATTGGGCCTTATGGGCTTGAAATTGATTTTATGGAATTTAAGGGTGATTCCTTATTTGGGCTTGTAATTGGGTTTGACCCACTGACCAAAGCCCAAGCTTGATAAATCAATTGAAAGCCCATCGGACTTTAATTAAACACACATTGGATGTTAGTTGGGCTTGGAGACCCAATATGATAAGATTTAGAATCTAATCTTTAAAAGCACATTAAAAGTGTAAACATTTAATTTGGAATTAAATAAATTGAATTAATATTGAATGCGACTTAAATTGGATTTAACGGGTAGTTCGATAATTCGTGAATTCGTACCTTATGTACTTATTCTCAAACGAGTTGGACTCGCGCAAAATCAAACCGTTGATTGAACATTGGATGATCACTTAAACAAAGACTAATTAATTGGATTAGATTGGTTATATAGCATGTCTTGATGAATTACATGTATGTGATGAATGAATAGTGTTATAGCGGATGGTTATTAGAAGGGAAAGGGTAAGGTAATTTTAGAAATTTTGTAAATTTAGAATTTATAAATTGGACCTGCGTGTCCAGCCTTATCTCTTTTATGATGGATGTATCTAGTCACCTTTAAGGATGATACATTGTCTCTATTCTCAATGTGAGGTAATGATGGCAAATCATGAATTTTCCTTTGGAGGGAAAACCTTTCACGGTTTTTGAAGGGTTTTTAATTAAAAATTCTTTTTGTATTTGATACATCATTGCTTTTCATTTTACACTCTCACGTTTTTGAAACAAATAGAGAGAACAAAAATTAAAAAGATTATAACACTCTCTCCTCTCCTTCTTCTTCACGCAAGCCGTGAGCTTCATCTATGGCAGAAAATTGTTTTCTCCATTTTTGCTAGCACAACAAGGGATCAAAGGAGGTGATAGGGAAGCACACTTCGAGCTTGGAGTACTAGAAAATTTGAGGCTTCTCACAATGTTGTTCTTGGCCGAAAACAGCCCCAAGATTTGCAGCTTCTATCTTTCTTGTTTTTGGCCGCATATCACCCACCTTGGAGGCTCAAGGATCCTCTTCACCATTTTCGTCACAAAGCTTTGTAAGTATGTTTCCGCCATACTTCAAGCTTTGCATGTATGTTATTTGTATTTCTATGGCTTAATCTTTCTTTGGGACTAATTATAGAAACCAACAGTGACATAAGTAAGGGACCATTCCGAACCCAACGGTTTGAGGTCTTCCCTTGCGAGGGGTGAGTGCGGCCTTAAATCTTGTCCCGGTTCACACCGGGTGGCGACTCCATGTTATTTCGTACTTCCCAACTAGGCCGCGAGCCTAGAACAGCGTCGCCCAGGTTCTGTGTTCCCACAGTACCTAGTTTGACTAGAAACATTATCTCTATATCAGAGTATAATCCTTTGCGGATATACCTTTATATTCTAGAACACTAAAGTGTTTTATTTATAAAGATGATATTGAGATAAACACATTAAATGTGAATACCAGTATTTATATTTTGAATATAAATGAATCTCAAACATACTACATGACAAACCAATAGCTCAAACTGAATTAATCAGATGAGACTTATTTGTGGCATTGTTGTCTGGGACACAATAAACAAGACTCTTATATCCACACTTTTGAAGAATGGATACCGGGATGGATTTTGATCATATTCAAATGATGTCTATGAATCTAGTTTATTAGGAAAAGTGCCTAAAAACACTTTTACTTGGTAAAAGTGCAAGTGCCACCGATCTGTTAGCCCTCGTTCATAGTGACGTAAGTGGGCCCATATCTAGCTAGGCTAGAGGTGGATATGAACATTTCGTAAACCTTTATGGATGTGGCATCGCGTTATGGTTATGTGTTTCTTGTGAAACACGAATCAGAAACTTTTGATAAAATCAAAGAGTTTCGACACGAAGTAGACATACAGATCGGTTAAAGTATTAAACCATCACGATTGGACCTTGATGAAAATACTTAAGCAATAAGTTTCTCAATTAATTGAAAGAGTATAGTATTCTTTCAAAGTGGACTCCTCTCGGAACACCTCAATTTGATGGTATGTCTGAACTGAGAAACCAAATTTTGTTGGACATGATAAGGTTAATCATGAGTCACTCTGAGCTACCATTTTCCTTCAAGGGATACGCATTAAACAGTGCAACACTTATTTTGAATAAGGTTCCATAAAAATATGTTTGACAGACTTCATATTATATATGAACAGGAAAGAAACTGGGTTTTCTCATTCCTGAAGATTTGGGAATGTTGGGCATATGTTTGGATGATGTCGAACTAGAACCCAAATCGGATAGTGCCTAATTGTAGGTTATCCTAGGGTAACCAAGTATAATACTTATACAACTCACAAGAGAACAATGTAATTATTGCTCGCCATGCGGTTTTCCTAAGAGGAATACCTATATGCAGTGGTAAGTGGGAGGAAAGTAAAACTTGATGAAAATCGGAGTAATACTGTTTCAGGCACCGAGTCCTAATGGAACACAAACATTTCATCAAGGATGAAACTGTAGCATAATCTTTGAATACACAAGAACCGCGTAAGTCGGAGAGAGTCAGAAAACAACCTGGGAGGTATGAGTTTCTGATCTCACCTCGTAAGGATTTCAATATTATTGAGGAAGACGAACTGACTACGTATGAGGAAGTGATACAAGGTATCGACTCCTTTCATGACAAAGTGTCATGAAATCCGAAATGGATTCCATATATATCAACTAAGTTTGGACACTAGTTGATGTACCAGAAGGCATTGTGCCTATTGGTACTGTATATGTCTTCAAGGAAGACATACATGGATGGCAACATACCAACGTACAAAGCTAGGCATGTAGCGAAAAGGTATCGTTATCAACATTGTGTCAATTACGACGAAACCTTTTACAGGTTGCCATGGTTAAATCCATTTGGATAATTGATTTGCTGATGCTGCATGTTTCATTTATGAAATATGGCAGCTGAACGTCAAAATCACTTTCCTTAACGGAAACCTTTTGGAGGATGTTTACAACATCCTGACGGTTTTGTCGTACCAAAACAAGCAAACAAGGTTTGCAAGTTAATTCGATCCATTTAGGGGTTGAAGCAAGCATTGCGTCTTGGAACTATATCATTTTGATGTAATCATAATGGTATATGATTTAATTCAAAAACTAAAATGATTCTTGTGTATATAAGAGGGTTAGTGGGAGCGCACTGACAATGAATGTCCTAAATAATGATGGCATATCATTTCTTGGAAATGATATTCCCATAATACGATCGGTGAAAGCTTGGCTTTCGTGAAAATTCTCCGTAGAATACTTGGGAGAGACAACCTTTATTCTAGGAATAAAGATCTATTGGGATAGATCTAAAGGTTGTTGGCACTCTCTGAGAACTCGTACATTGAAATAAATGTACGCGACCTGGTGTCTCATATGCTTTGAGCATATGGAGTCACAATCAGGCCAATCCAAGTGATAGTTACTGGATTGATGTTAAGAACATCCTTAAGTATCTTAGATGAACTAAGGATGCTTTCTTATATATATGGAGAATGAAAACTTGAAGTGACTGGGTTCACCGTTGCAAGTTTCCAAACGATTAAAAACGACTATAAGTCGTAATAAAGGTATTATATAGTTTGAATACCGGAACAGTGAGCTGGAAATCTTCCAAGCAAGATACTGTTGCTGAATAAGCAATAAAAGCGGAATACTGCTGCAGCTGAGGCAGCAATAGAAGCCATTTGGATCTTAATAATCCTAATTGGATTAGGAATAGTTTTGTTAGCAGCTGAGCTAGGCTACAGCACAGGCTAAAGAATTAATAGTCTCATCAACGATCCAAGTATATACTTCAACTATTCATCTGATTCATTCGGAACATACATCGTGGTGATGTGATGATCGAATAAATCGCATCAGATGATAACTTTGAATCCGCTGACAAAAGCTTTTTCCCAGCAGAAGTTTGAGCGAACCGTACATAGTTCAAGTGTAAGACACTTGAGTGATTGGCTATAGGCCAAGTGGGAGATTGTTGGACAATTATGACCCATAGCATCACTATTGTACAGAACATTGTGTTGTTGTAACAAATTAACTATGTGACAAAGGAAATTGCTCTTTTATCATTTGTAATTAGATTACCTAGATATATAAATGATAAAAGTCCGTATGATTAGTTTCGGATTGATAAGATATGAGACAGTATCAATCCATGAAGGTTTAATCATTAAAACATCCCTAGTCGGAGTATTATTGAGATTGGAACATCGATAATGCGGAATATACTAGTATTGCACTTGTGCGTGTTATGGGAGCATAACGACATAGTTCTCATATATTTGGGTATTGGATACTCATGCAAGTGTAATAGGAGGTTGTGTTTACCGATGGTACGGAAACAGCTTCGCTCTGGATAGACCCCTCGGAATTCCATTGGTAGTATGACTTTGTGTCTATGGAAGTCCGAATCAGGGTAGGGGTATTTGGTCTTAACCTGAGACTTGCATCGCTAATACTTGCGACAATCAATATACTTTGGTTTTGGTCATCCAGGGATTTAACCGGTTTTATGTACGCCTCTTCTGGGTATATTGAGAATCGTAGTGTATTGGTTGTGATGTCAAGATGGAAGTATCGCTCCAGTCATAGTGGAGATGATGATCACGTAGGAAATGGAACTGGTGCTCTTATATGTTGCAGCTATCGGGATAATATGACTAGGTCATGCTTATCCGATTATAGAGACTAGTTACCAGAGATCTGATATGTGATTCGTACAGGGCAGACACAATTCCAGCCCCAGGCCTAACACGTGACATCCGATACTGGATCGCAATACGTAATACTACGTATACTACGCCTGATACAGATTACATATTCCTTTAAGAATATTTCTGGAGAATTGGGTAGGCACGGTGCTTTGCTAGAAGCCAAACATGTCTTGTAAATCGGTAAAAACGTAGTACTAGGTACGTACGTGTTCGGATAGTCCGACGACCGTATTTACTGCCAACATATCCGGGGATCTCATGGGTTGCTTCCCGAAGATTCACCGATGACGTATGACTCGCACATAATTAATCTGGGATTAATTATTAGAGAGAGAAAATTAATTTAGGATTAATTACAGAGATATTTTATCTGAGATAAAATATTAATTAAAGAGAGAAAATGATTAATTTGGAATTAATCGATAAAATGATATATTCGATATATTATACGAAATTAGATTTCGACACGGAATTAAAATTAGATTTTAATTCGGGCGAACGAGTTAATTTAGAATTAATTCGCTAGCGACTTGAATAGTAATTTTGCTAGGCATATTATTTAATTAAATTTGATTTAATTACGTCGCAATGAAAAATTCGTTAATTCAGAATTAGCGAACCCAAGCCCGGAAGTGTTTATGGGCCCACTCGCATTTCGAATCAAGTGGGGCCTACAAGTCACATCACGCGTCACATCATCAGTCATTCTTGTGATGGAAGTCACATCACTTTGAGTTATATGATGGTTGTCACTTGTGATTGATGGTGGTGATTGGAAGGCTTAAATGCCTTGTACATTTTTTACTTTGGTTTTTGGTATTAGATTTTTAAAATCTAAAATACACAAAAACACAACTTCATATTCTCTCCCTCTCTCCCTCACCATTCGGCCAAGGGCCAAAATTCTCTCAATTTTTTTCTCTCAATGCCGAGAGTCAGAAGGAGCAAATGAATGATTGTGTGGCAAAATTTTCCAAGTGCTAGCACACTAAAGAGGTCATACAAATGTGATAGGGAAACCCATCTATGAGCATGGAATCCACACACCAAGCTTGGAGCTTGAAGATCCAACATGGAGCACAAATTGGAGGCAATGCCAAGAGCTTCAAGGGAGCAAGAAATTTTTGTGTTTCGTCGCATCGCAAATCCGATCAATGTAAGTATGATTCCGCCATACTTATTTATTGTATTCACATTATTTTCATTGCTTGAATGATCTTGGGACTATAGTAGAAACCCAACAGTATCCCAAGTACAGACCACACTACCGTCCATTCGGATTCGGCTACGAAATTTATGTCTGGATTTCCATCCGATATACCACGAGAGGCAACATTCAAGCGTTAACACAATGCAATCATGAAAATGGACATGAAGTATGGTAATGCATGTAACAACACATAAACAAAGAGAGAAACATGCGGAATGATAAAGAGCTAATAATATGAAATAAATGTGCGAAGAATAAATAAAGGAACGTTAAAGAAATATGTGACCAAGAATTTGGTCGTCTTTGATATAGGACCTCGCACACCCGGTTAGACATATTTCATGTCCAACCGAGCGTGCCACATCCAAACTACAAAATAAAAAGTAATAAATGGTGCCCTCAGGTCTTACCTTTTAAGTTGCTCCTCGGAAGTGCGTCACGTCGTCACCGGAAGGGTTACTGCTCCGTAACTTTTCTGGTTTTCTGGTCCAATGTTCTCCTTCGTCGTTCCGCTATTTTCGTTGCTGCTTTATCGGTCTTTCCTCACTGTTTTTAGCTGTTTCTTTACCGCTGTCCTTTTTGGTTACATGTTTCGGGGTTATACTTGGTGCTAAAGGCTACTGTTTTAGGGTGATTTGGGACTGGTTTTTGGGTCTTTCAGGGACTATTTGTGCGTGTTTAGGGGGTTCTGTTTCTCGGTTGTTTTAGGGGTGCTTTGAGGCTGCAATTTCAGTTGTTTTGGGGTCTGGTTCCGGTAATGTAGATGCTGTTTGGGGGTTTTGTTTTCGGTGATTGAAGGGGTATTTTGCTGGTTGTTGTTTGTTATTGCCGTGAGTGTTGGACGTGTGTGCGTGAGTGTGTGTGAGAGAGAGAGGTATCAATGTCTAAGGTTTTTATTTTGGTGCCGTGAAAGTCTGCCTTTTGTGTGTTTGTTCAGGGTTCGTGCGTGAGAGAGGAGAGAGCTTAGGGTTTTATTTCTTTATATTTTTCTTGAAGGTTGCCATGAGTCTCTAAGGGGGAAGGGGTGTGGAGTTTTGGTTTCTTATAATGGTGCATAGGGTTTCCTTGTGGTGTATGGCTTAAAAAAGGGAATAAAAATCAAGTAAATATAAGGTGTATTTAATTTAATTATTTAAGGAAGTGATGTTGGACAAAATGACCCATAGCGTCACTATTTGCACAGATCATTGTGTTGTTGTAGCAAATTAACTATGTGACAAGGAAATTGCACTCTCATCATTTGTGATTAGATCACCATAGATAATAAATGAAGAGAGGTCCCTATGATTAGTTCCTGGACTGAGAATGATATGAGACAGTATCAGTCCCCGAAGGTTTAATCATTAAATATCCCTAGCCGGAGTATTATCGAGACTGGACGTCGATAATGCGGAATAGGCTAGTATTGCACTTGTGTGCGTTGTGAGGGCACAACGGCATAGTTCTCATATATATAAGTATCGGATACTTATGCAAGTGCGATAGGAGGTCGTGTTTCACCGATGGTACGGGAACAGCTTCGCTCTGGATAGACCCCCTCGGAATCCCATTGGTATTATGACTATGTGTCTATGGGAATCCGACATTAGGGTAGGTGTATTTGGTCTTAACCTGAGACTTGCATCGCTAATACTTACGACAATCAATATACTTTGGTTGAGGTCGTCTAGGACTCTAACCGGTTCTGTGTACGCCAATACTGGGTATATTGAGAATTGTAGAGTGTTGGGTGTGATGTCAAGACGGAAGTATCACTCCAGTCATAGTGGAGATGATGTCACGCAGGATATGGTATTAGTGCTCTTGAGTGATGAGCATCCAATCGTGATATTATGACTAGGTCATGAATATCCGATTATAGAGACTAGTTACCAAACATCCGACATGTCCTTCGGACGGGGCAGACATTATCCAGCCCCAGCCCTAGCACGTGACTATCCGATACTGGACCGACATACAAAATACTTGGTATACTACGCTTGATACAGATCTTAATATTCTTAGATGGATATGTCCGGAGAATTGGGTAGACTTGGTGCTATGCTAGGAGTCGACCTTGTCTCGTAAATCAGTAGAACGTAGTACTTGGTACGTACGTGATTCGAATACTCCGACGACCATTTACTGCCAACTTATCCGGGGATCTCATGGGTCGCTTCCCGATAATCCACCGATGACGCATAACTCGCACTCTTGAATAATCTGGGATTATATAGAAGAGAGAGAAAATTAATCGGGATTAATAACGGAGATATTTTATCTAGGATAAAATATCGTCTAGAGAGAGATAACGATTAATTTGGAATTAATCGATGAATTAATATATTCGATATATTAAACGAAATTAGATTTCGACGCAGAATTAAAATTAGATTTTAATTCGGGCGAACGAATTAATTTAGAATTAATTCGTTAGCGACGTGAATAGTGAATTCGCTAGGCGTAATCATTTAATTACGACGCAACGGAAAGTTCGTTAATTTGGAATTAGCGAACCCGAGCCCGAGTGTGATTGCGAGCGCATTCGTATTTCGAATTCGAGTGCGGCAACGCAAGTCACATCAAGCGTCAAATCATTGTCACATCAAGCGTCAAATCAAATGTCACTTTGAGTGATGTGATTGATTGATGTGATTGATTGATTGATTGACAAAGCAACTTGTCACTTTGATTGATAGAAGTTGTTGCAATAGTGTAGTTGTTGGAAAGTTTGTTTATTGACTTTTGAAAGCCAAATTGTGTATTACCTTTAATATATTTTTAGAAAATATATAAGGTATTATTTTACACTTTCAATACAACTAATACACAAATTTCTTCTCTCTCATTTCTCTCCTTCAAGTCACGCCCAAACTGATTTCTTCACTGGTTTTGGAAGCCAATTGCGTGAGCAATGGGGAAGCAAGAGTGGATTTTCATGGTGAAAATCCAAGTGCTAGCACACTTACGAGACTTGCGAAGGTGGTAGGGAGGTTCACCCATGAGCGGGATCCGTTCGACGAAGCTTGGAGCACCGTTCGCAGCTCAAAAACAGAAAATTGAAGACAGTGGACTGCTACAGTGGCGCCAAAAAACAGTGGGGATTTTGGGCTTCATTCGTCTTCAAATCGACTCAACCGATCGATGTGAGTATTCCGCTACCTCCGTTGATGTGTTCACACATGATTTTCATTGCTTGTTTGATCTTGGGACCTAGAATAAACCTAACAATGGCATCAAGAGCCTTAGGTTCAAGCATGAAAAATGTAGGGCTTAAAATTGGGTATTTTGTATTTGAGCATGATTTAATGAAATTGGATGATTGAGCATGCTTAGTATATGTTATATTGAAGATTGATTTGATCAATTTCAAGAAAAAGTGTTTAGAACATTTTTCCCCAAAAATTACCCATTGGCCGAATGTGAAATTGATTTTGGTAATTTGGAATTTTTTGATTTTGATTCATTGGATGAGTTAGAATCATATAGGATAATGTTAATTTGAATCAATTGGATTGGATTTGGAATTGAACATAAAATCCCCAAATGTAATCACCTTGGCCGAACTTGCCTTTAATGTCTTGGATTTTTGATTTTATGAACATTGGATGTGTATGAAATCATTCGGGAAGTTAATACGTTGTCGATTGTGTAATTAATCGGATTGAATTCAAATCGGACAAAATAACCTTCCTTGGCCGAGACTTAGAAGCATGTAATATGGGTTTGATTTTCATTAATGTGTTGGACATGTGATGATGATTATGAGCATGATTAATTGGACAATTTGATGTTTTGGAAATGTTGATTTAGGTGATTAATCATATAATACACTTTAGGTAATTAAATTGCTAAATTGGATTTATGTGATTTAATTATTTAAGGCCTTGAAATTGGATTTGGGCTATTAAAGTTGTTATTGGGCTTATTGGGCTTGATTTTATCAAGTTGGGTTTAGGCCAAATGGATTGGATCCAATTGGGCCCAAAACCACTTCCGTTAAGCCCAAATGCGACTAATGAACCTTTAAAGTTTAAATTGGGCCTAATGGGCCAAGATTGATTTATGGGCTTATGGGGTAAATCCCGGATTGGACTTTGGTTATCGGTTTGACCCGAGTTGACCAAAAGTCCACGCCTTAAGAAATCAATTAAAAGCCCATTGGACTTGAATTGAATTGACGTTGGACGTTAATCGGGCTTTGAGACCCGTAGCGATTAAATTTGGAATTTAAGTCGTAAAAGGTTCATTAAATAAAAGTGTAATATTTAATTTGGAATTGAATAATGAATTAGTATTAAATACATGTTAAATTGGATTTAATGATGTAGTTTAATTTAATTCAATAATTCGTACTTTAAGTACTTATTCGCAAAAACGAGTTTGACTCGAGCAAAATCAAATCGTTGTTTGAACATTGGATGATCACTTAATTATCAGATTAATTAATTTGATTAGATTGATTGATAGCATGCTTTTGTGTGAATACGTGGTTGATGAATGAATAATGTATATCGGATGGATATTAGTCGGGTGGAGCAATTTTAGAAATTGTTGTAATAAATTCGATTTATTAAATTGGACCTGCGTGTCCAGCCTTATCACCTTATCTCTTTGTATTCTCTTCTCACCTATTCCCCTCAATGTATATGAGGTTTCTTTAGAAGTGTAGTGTAACGGGTAGAAGTAGTACAAGTGCTAGCTTGAGTGAGAAAGGGAGAGATTTGATCTAGGATCAATGTGTAAAGTATCCATCCGCATATCATTATTATTTTATTTCATACTCGCTTTATTATGTGTTTAGAATGCATGTTTAAGGGTGTATGAAGATGAGACCTTAACAAAGATAATTAAATTGGTAGCCAATTTGCACGCGAAAAGCCCTCATCAAATATCATGCGTCTTTTCCTTCCATTGAGTGATTCTTACTCAAGATCCTAGATTGGCATGGGTTGTTGGCCAAAGTCAAGCCCTTGTCCGTCGAAGATGTGTTTGAATCACGAAGCTTTGTTCCATATTGGTGTCATGTCCAAGTTGTGGTTTGTTGGCCAAAGTCAAGACCACTTCTTGTCCATCGACATTGATTACGAAGCTTCCATGGTCAATGGGTCCGCGCTTGACTGGGATCATTAGGTTTGTTGTGCCAAAGCCAAGGCCTAGTTGATTCAGAGGAAAAAGGTTAGGATATATATTGGATATATAGGCATATATGAGATATATGTTTCGGACTTGGATGTCCACCTACTGGATCTAGGAGTTGGATGAGATCCAATTGATCTTCGAGATCTACCTAGTTAATTATCATACAATTTGTTGGCCAAAGTCAAGATTGTGTGATATTTAACGGGATCCTAGCCCACTAGGAAACACGGTTTCCCGAGTACTCGACAGAGGGTTAGAGGCTCGCCGAAAAATAGTGGGAGGCAAGAATTGAATTTGCAATATTCGTTCAATTACTCGCCATACGCGCTCAAACAAATATCATTCGTCGTAATTTTAAATGTTAGTTGGACTAATATTTAAATTGTTGTTTTAAAAAATATATAGTTGGACTATATACAAACTCATTCAATATATAGTTGATTTTATAATTGGATTATAGTAATCAATATAATTGAATTAAAATGATAGTTGATTTTATAATTGGATTATAGTAATCAATATTAAAATTATAGTTGATTAAATAATTGGATTATTGTAATCATTATATAAATAGTACCTTATTAAATTGATTAAATAGTTGGACTATTAAAATCATGAAAGAATTGAAAAGTTGAATATTTAAAATATATATAATCCTTGGATTAAATGTTTTAAATGATTTAATTTTCAAATTGGGAATTAAATTTCAGGATGGTCCTAGAAAAAATAATAAGTTATTCTATTTGATAAAATAACCTATTATGCCTAAGCCCAGAATCAAGAAAATAAGTAGAGCGTAATCTTTGGAAGACTTATGTGATGATGACTTTAGTGCTTAATTCATTATACTTGAAATAAATCTATGTTTAGATTTAAGAAGTATTAAAATTGCAATTATAATTCTTGGAGAATTAAATGATCAATCTCAAGGAGATAAAGTCAAACTTTGCAATTAGGCTAGCTAGTAGCGCAAGGCGCACCTTACTTCAATATTCTAGAAACCCAAGGCTTGGCCAAAGGCTTCTGAAATATTGGAAAGGGCAAAGGCAAAATCATTATGATCTTCTGGGAAGATAAAGGACATATCCCAAAGTGACTGTCGTTTGGAAATGGCAGACACGAAGGAAATAAAGAAAGGGCGAGGCTCTGACTTTAAAATATTTGTCAAAGTTATGTTCACTACTAGTATTAAAATTAGATTTTAAATACTTAGTGTGGTACATAAAATGTTTGTATTGATGTTCAGAATCTGCTATGAGCAGGATACTGACTTCAAGCTGAGATTGCTCTACGAATCGGAAACGGGACGAAAGTCGCTGTTTGACTGTAAATACCTATGTTTAGGAACTACCCTTCGGGTGTGTACTTAAATTAGGAACTGTTATAATGTAACTACTTCGACTAGTAACATTATCTCTATATCAGTGTTTGATCCGCTCGGATAAACCTTTATATTCTAGAACACTAAAGTGTTTCATTATATAAAGATGATACTGAGATAAACACATTAGATGTGAAAAACAGTATTTATATTTTGAATATAATTAAAATCTCAAACATATAAAATGACAAATAAATAGCTCAAATTGATTTGATCAATAGAGACTTATTTGTGGCATTGTTGTCTGGGACACAATTAAACAAGACTCGTATATCCACACTTTTGAAGAGTGGGTACTTGGACTGATTTGACTAATCAATAAGTCTACGAATCTAGTTTATTAGGTAAAGCACCTAAAATACTATTTACTTGGTAATAGTGAAAGCCACCGATCTGTTAGCCCTATTCATTGTGAAGATAGTGGGCCCATATCTAGCTAGGCTAGATGTAAACATGAATATTTCGTGACCTTAACGGATGTGACATCACGTTATGGTTATGTGTTTCTTTTGAAGAACACAAATCGGAAACTTTTAGAGTTTCGACACGAAATAGACAAACAGATCGGCTATAGTATTATACCGTCACGGTAAGACCGTAATGAAAATGCTTAAGCATTAAGTTTCATACATACATGAAAGAGTATGGTATTCTTTCATATGAGGACTCCTCCCGAGACACGTCAGTTTGACGGTGTGTCCAAACTAAACCGAATTTTGTTGGACATGATAAGTTTTATCACGAGTCGCTCTGAGCTACTGTTTCCTTCAATAGGATATGTATTAACAGTGCAAAACTTATTTAGAATAAGGTTCCATATAAATCTGTTTGACAGATATCATATAGGATATGAACGGGAAAGAAACAGGGTTTCACACTCCTGATAATTTGGGTATGCCAGGCATAATGTTTGGATGATACCAAACTAAGGACCCAAATTGGATAAGTGCCAATATACGTTATCCTAAGGGAAACCATAAGTATAGTACTTTAAATCTCACATGAGAACAATGTGATTGTTGCTCACCATGCGGTTTTTCCTGAGAGGAATACCGATATGCAGTGGTCAGTGGGAGGATAGTGATACTCGATGAAAATCGGAGTAATACTATTCTAGGCACGAAGTCCTTAATGGAACACATATAGTTCATCAATGATGAATCTATGCCATTAATCTTCAAATACACAAGAACTTCGTAGATCGGATAGAGTCAGAAAACAACCTAGGGTATGGGTTTCTGATCTAACCTCATAAAGATGTCAATCTTATGGAGGTATACCAACCGACTACGTTTGAGGAAATGATACAAGGTATCGACTTCCTACTATGGCAAAGTGCCATGAGTCCGAAATGGATTCCATGTATAACAACTATGTTTGGATACTAGTTGTTGTACCACAAGGCATTGTGCCTATTGGTACATTAAACGTCTTCAGGGAAGACATACATGGAAGGCAACATACCAACGTACAAAGCTGGGCTTTTGACAGAAAGGTATCGTTATCAACATTGTGTTAATAACGGTTCAACCTTTTACCTGTTGCCATGGTAAATCCATTTTGAAAATGCTTGTAGATAACTGCGTATTTCATTTATGAAATGTGTCAGTTACAAATCAAAATCGCTTTCCTGAAAAGGAAACCTTTTGGAGGATGTTTACAACATCCTGACGATTTTTTATAACCGACAAACAAGGTTTGCGGGTTATTCGATCCATGTTTGGATTGAAACAAGCATAAGGTTCTTGGAACTGACGTTTTGAAATAATCATAATGGTTTATGATTTGATTCAAAACGAAATATTCTTGTGTATATATGGAGGTTAGTGGGAGGGCACTGACAGTGAAATTCCCATAAAGCTATTGTTGAAAGCTTGGCTTTCATAGACATTCTTTCAATAGAAATTCTTCGTAGAGTTCTGGGGAGTAACAACCTTTATTCAAGGAATAATGATCTACTGGGATAGATTTGGAGTTTGTTAACACTCTCTGGGAAATTGTACATTTAAAATGTACTTGTATTGGTGTCTCATACGCTTCGAGCATATGGAGTCACGATCAGGTCAATCCAAGTGATAGTCACTGGATTAAAGATTAAGAACATCTGTTAGTGTCTCAGAGAACTAAAGATGCTGTCTTAAACTATGGAGAAGGAGAACTTGAAGTGACTAGGATCACTGCTGCAAGTTTCCAAACAATTAAATACTACGGTACTATAAAGTTTGAACACTGGGACAGTGAGCTGGAAATATTCCGAGCAAGATAACCGTTGCCGAATAAACAACTAATGCGGATTATTGCTGCAGCTGAGGCAGCAATAGAAGTCTTTGGGTCAAAAATAAATCTAATTAGATTAGATATAATTCTGTTAGCAGCTGAGCTAGGCGTCAGCACAGACTAAGGATTTAAAGGTCTCATCGACGATCCGGATATATACTTCTATATTCATCTGATTCGTTCGGATCATACATCGTGGCGATGTGATGATCGTGTAAATCGCATCGGATGATAATCATGCAAATCCGCTGACGAAATCTTTTCTCAGCAATTTGAGCGAACCGTACATAGTTCGGGTGTTAGACACTCGAGTGACTGGCTATGTGCCAAGTGGGAGATTGTTGGACAAAATGACCCATAGCATCACTATTTGCACAGATCATTGTGTTGTTGTAGCAAATTAACTATGTGACAAGGAAATTGCACTCTTTCATCATTTGTGATTAGATCACCATAGATATATAAATGAAGAGAGGTCCCTATGATTAGTTCCTGGACTGAGAATGATATGAGACAGTATCAGTCCCCGAAGGTTTAATCATTAAATATCCCTAGCCGGAGTATTATCGAGACTGGACGTCGATAATGCGGAATAGGCTAGTATTGCACTTGTGTGCGTTGTGAGGGCACAACGGCATAGTTCTCATATATATAAGTATCGGATACTTATGCAAGTGCGATAGGAGGTCGTGTTTCACCGATGGTACGGGAAACAGCTTCGCTCTGGATAGACCCCCTCGGAATCCCATTGGTATTATGACTATGTGTCTACGGGAATCCGACATCAGGGTAGGTGTATTTGGTCTTAACCTGAGACTTACATCGCTAATACTTACGACAATCAATATACTTTGGTTGAGATCGTCTAGGACTCTAACCGGTTCTGTGTACGCCAATACTGGGTATATTGAGAATCGTAGAGTGTTGGGTGTGATGTCAAGACGGAAGTATCACTCCAGTCATAGTGGAGATGATGTCACGCAGGATATGGTATTAGTGCTCTTGAGTGATGTGCATCCAATCGTGATATTATGACTAGGTCATGAATATCCGATTATAGAGACTAGTTACCAGACATCTGACATGTGCTTCGGACGGGGCAGACACTTATCCAGCCCCAGCCCTAGCACGTGACTATCTGATACTGGACCGACATACAAAATACTTGGTATACTACGCTTGATACAGATCTTAATATTCTTAGATGGATATGTCCGGAGAATTGGGTAGACTTGGTGCTATGCTAGGATTCGACCTTGTCTCGTAAATCGGTAGAACGTAGTACTTGGTACGTACGTGATTCGGATACTCCGACGACCGTATTTACTGCCAACTTATCCGGGGATCTCATGGGTCGCTTCCCGATAATCCACCGATGACGCATAACTCGCACTCTTGAATAATCTGGGATTATATAGAAGAGAGAGAAAATTAATCTGGGATTAATAACGGAGATATTTTATCTAGGATAAAATATCGTCTAGAGAGAGATAACGATTAATTTGGAATTAATCGATGAATTAATATATTCGATATATTAAACGAAATTAGATTTCGACGCAGAATTAAAATTAGATTTTAATTCGGGCGAACGAATTAATTTAGAATTAATTCGTTAGCGACGTGAATAGTGAATTCGCTAGGCGTAATCATTTAATTACGACGCAACGGAAAGTTCGTTAATTTGGAATTAGCGAACCCGAGCCCGAGTGTGATTGCGAGCGCATTCGTATTTCGAATTCGAGTGCGGCAACGTAAGTCACATCAAGCGTCAAATCATTCGTCACATCAAGCTTCAAATCAAATGTCACTTTGAGTGATGTGATTGATTGATGTGATTGATTGATTGATTGACAAAGCAACTTGTCACTTTGATTGATAGAAGTTGTTGCAATAGTGTAGTTTTTGTGGAAAGTTTGTTTATTGACTTTTGAAAGCCAAAATTGTGTATTACCTTTAATATTTTTAGAAATATATAAGGTAATTATTTTACACTTTCAATACAACTAATACACAATTTCTTCTCTCTCATTTCTCTCCTTCAAGTCACGCCCAAACTAATTTCTTCACTGGTTTGGAAGCCCATTGGCGTGAGCAATGGGGAAGCAATAGTGGATTTTCATGGTGAAAATCCAAGTGCTAGCACACTTACGAGACTTGCGAAGGTGGTAGGGAGGTTCACCCATGAGCCGGGATCTATTCGAGGAAGCTTGGAGCACCGTTTCGCAGCTCAAAATAGAAAATGAAGACAGTGGACTGCTGCAGTGGGCGCCAAAAACAGTGGGGATTTTGGGCTTCATTCGTCTTCAAATCGACTCAACCGATCGATGTGTGTAGTTCCGCTACCTCCGTTGATGTGTTCACACATGATTTTCATTGCTTGTTTGATCTTGGGACCTAGAATAAACCTAACAGTGATCTTGTGTATTTTTGGTGGGGGAATGTCTTAAATTGGTAGGTGATTTATTTAGATTGGATTTAATTTGATTTGTTTTAATTTAATTGGATTTGATTTAATTAGGAAGGATATTATTTTGATTTAAATTGGATTTTATTTAATTTGTGACATGTATTTTAAAAGTTTTAATTATTTTGGATTGGATTTGTGGGCTTGGTGTTATGGGCTTGGGGCTTTAATTTTAAAATAAAAACACAGACGATCGTTCGAACGCGTTCCAGGACACTGCACGAACGCCCGCAATCTGTTCGTCGTTCGAACGTGTTTCCGAATGCAGCACGAACGTGCATGCAGCAAATATGCAAATTAAAGATGACGACGTACTTATTTTGAATTTCCCCTTCCGACGTCCATTTCCCACGACTTCCGCAACTTATCGGGTAGTGCCTCCCAACGAGGCTCATCATCAGACTTTCAAACAAAAATGCAAGTGTCTACAGTATCCATGTGAGTAAGTCACGATTTTTAAGACTTTGGCCAAAGTCGATCACTTAGGGTAGACAACATCAGTTGTAAAGAATCGTGGATATGTCGACATGAGATGTGCGTCTTGGAAACTTGACAGTGTATTCTATGTTTCCTAAGCATAACTTGAATAGCCTATAACGGTGGGATTGTTAAACATTTGTGATGACCTCGACTTGTAAAGTTCAGAAAGGTCATTCGTGTTCTTCTTGAATTCAGAGGTGGCCGAATTGTGTACATATTAGTTAGGCTTATATGACGAACATGTCTAGACTTATAGAGTCCCACAATATGAAGTGTACTCGTTGAGCACTTGGGTAGCCGATTAGTTTTGATAAAAGATAATATTCGATATTATAATTATCAACCAAGATAATCAAGTGTTATTTGATAAAATTAATTATTTACTTTGACCTAATTAGATTAATTTAATAATTACATAAGAGCTTAATTATAAATTCATAATTATCTCTACTATTTTTAGGATATTTTGGTAATTGTAAGTATGTAATAATATGTGGTTTTGGCTTGATTTAATTGGATTAAATCAAAGTAGCAAACATTGAACTAATCAATTTCATAATCTTTGTCTTGATTTAATTGGATTAAATCAAAGTGGTAGACAATGGAGATTAGTCACACCTAATTATACATATTTGGACAAATTAGATTAGGCCCACATAAAAGTTGATTACAACTTTTATTAATTAAAAATTGTCTAAGTTTTGCTATAAATAACAAGCTTTATGAAGGTTTTAATTAAGAAAATCAAAAGCTTGATAAAGCTAAATAGAATCAATTCTTGGAGTGAAGCTTTGTGAGGTCTTTACAATATTTCATCTAGGAGAAATCAAGATTGGATCTTGGAGTGAAGCTTGCTAGCATTGGAATCATGATTGGATCTTGGAGTGAAGCTTGTTAAACCTTGGAAGTTCTCCAACAATTTCAACAAGGAGAAGAAGATTGGATATTTGTATCAAGCTTATTAGGTAATGTTTGATCTTCTCTTAAGTTATGTTATTCATTAGTGATTTTTCATTCGTAAGACATATAGTGATGAATTATGTATTGGATGCATAATTACATAGCTTAAAGTTGAAATTAGACTAATAAATTGTTTTAGGATACTTTGGAAGTATAAACACAATATGTTTGTAATTGGGTCAAAATATTTAGGTTAGACATAGACATAAAATTAGAGTTTGGAACTCTAGATTAAATCTTAGAGCTATGGCTACAATTCTAGAATCACTTGACCACCTTTGGGTGACCTAGAATTGTTCATGAGTCATTTCA
Source organism: Zanthoxylum bungeanum (assembly GCA_019454045.1). NCBI lineage: Eukaryota > Viridiplantae > Streptophyta > Magnoliopsida > Sapindales > Rutaceae > Zanthoxylum > Zanthoxylum bungeanum. The sequence continues at coordinate 85,205 of SKCR01031767.1, forward strand.
TTGTAGGATTCTATTTTGGGTTGTATTTTGATTCAAAGAAATGTATATGTATATTTAGAATATATATATATATATATATATATATGTGTGTGTTTATTGCATAACATGTGTTGTGGTTGGTTTTGAAATGAAAATTATTTTAGGTGATTTTATAAGTGTTTAAGATTTTTATTTTAGAAAATAAAAAAAGTACAAATTCCTGAAAGGGAAGCATTGCAGCGCCGTTACTAGTGCATGCAGTGTGCACTGCAAGCGCACTAGGTGTGCCCGAGTCCAAAATTTTGTTTTTCTTTGCTTTTATCCTTATTAGATTTTTTCGAACTTAGATTTATCTATGGTTTTTCCCTAAACACTGGAAATGGAATATGTATTTCATTAAATTTTTTAAAAATACACCTATGCTAGATATATATGGGTTAGATCCACTTCTGTTGTGTGGGGCACCGATCTGACCCTATGGGTTCCACATCTGCCCCAACAGAATAGTATCATAGCAATGCTTAACCACACAACACATGTTTTTGAATCTATGTCATAGTAATTTTAATTTAATTATGCAATAGTGATATTGGATATGTATTGCATGTTTTAAATTAAAATTTTGACCTAATTAAATTAATGACTTGATTGTCATAAATCTCTCGTGATTAGGTGATTACTTTATTTAAGTAATAGTATTTGTAATATTGGAGCATTATTAGATGGTCTGTCTTGTCAATACGGAGATGAATGAGTTATTACTAATAATATCCAATATCGTCATTAGTGTGAAGGTATAAGTGCTCAGAACTTAGGTCGTTCCAGTAAAACATTAGATGTAGCGTGATGAGTTAACGCAGTTAACCAATATTGTCATTAGTGTGAGGGTGTACATACGAAGCTCATTAGTGCACATTGACAAGTATATACCTAAAATAAGTTTTAATCCAATATCTTCCTTAGTGTGAGGATTAGAAACAGTTCAGGACCAAACTAGGAGTCACATGAAGTGATTAACCTTGGAGGTCTACCTAATGAGTTTATAAAGTCCAATATCGTCATTAGTGTGAGGCTGAAGTAAATGTCATGTGATCCACTTCCCGCTATGAAATTTTGATAGTCAAATTTCTATTTTTTCATTGAGGGAGATTACTGAATTACATAAAGTGGTGGGAGAGAACTAATAGATTTAAAATTTCATAATCAATTAGTGTTTTTATATTGAAATGAAACATGTACTACTAGTGTTTAAATGTTGTCTTGTAGATGGCTGCCGCAAATCCATTAGCATAACTTTTGGATAAGGAGTCTTGAACTACTTAAAGTATGAGATAAACATTTGTATTGACATGGAATCATAACGATTGAGGTATGCTACGCTCAATCCAATGTCTATCGAATTTATTTCTAATTTGTTTAGATTGTACGTAGATGTACCAAATTCTTGGAGCATTACAAGAGCACTCAAAAAAACCAAATCAAGAAATTATAATATTTTGGAGGTCTAAGGAATTTTTCCATGCTGCGCTCAAGGATAAAGGAGTGCTTAGCATTAATGTTTGGAACATGATTGACCATATCTGATATATGAAATGACAGGACATTTAGATAGATGATTGGCTAGGCTAATATCTGATCTTGGCTTCTTTACCCAGTACATAAGTTGGCTTTGTGATGCATTCGATGTAAGCCACATATGAAGAACTTCATAATATGTTACGTTAGGCATAACATGATTTGAAGAAAGGGGATCCCATTTTGTACCTCCATGGTAGAGCAAGCTCTTCAAATATTTCTAGGAAGTCTAAGAAGATTACAATGAGATATAAGAAGAAAGATTTCAAGAAACAAACTACCGGAACGTTTGTAGCTCATATGCATGTCTACACTGCAAAAAGTCGAGACACTGGAAGAAAGATTGTCCAGAGATGAAAGGAAAAACAGTAACCCCATGTACGCTTTGTATTTTTCCTATTATTGACAACTCATTAGCCTTAAAAGCAAATAGTGGTTGGGTGTTAGACATCGGTAGTCCTACTCATATTTGCAACTCCATAAGAGTTAAAAGAAGGCTAAACATAGGAGAGATCTAGCTTAGAGTTGGCAATGGCGAGATATTGGATGTCAAAGCCATAGGAACATATGTTCTAGATCTCCATAATGAATGTAAATTAGATTTACATGACTATTTTTATATGCCCTCTCTTATCAGATAAATAATAACTTAACTGATATTAGAGAAAGAATGATATAAAATAAACATTAAAGATGCTGCTTTTTGTTTATATGATAAAGAAAATATTATTTATCTAATGGTCACTATATTTTGGAAACATTTAGAGATGCCTTTAATATAGAGGAAAATACAAGTAAAAGATCTGAATTAAATAATACTGAATCATGGCATATGAGATTGGACCACATAGGTGTTTGACGTCGATGAAAATTGATTAAGGATAGTTTGATTGAAAATCTTACCTTAGATCCTTATCCGATTTGTGAGTCATATTTCCTAGGGAAAATAACATAGGTCTTATTTCTTGGTGGTGGACACCGTGTTGAAAATTTATTGGAACTAATACACAACGATGTGTGTGGTCCATTAAATTATGTCGTTCATATTGTTTCTACATACTTCATGACTTTCACGAATGATTAGTCTATAAATCGGAAATATTTGACAAGTTTAAAATATTCTGAAACGAAGTAATAAAACAAACTAGTAAATTCATCAAGTGCCTTTTATTAGACTAAAGTGGTGAATTTATAAGCAATAAATTCAAAATTTATTTAAGGGAGAATTGAATTTCTCGCCCTATATAACCCACCAGGAACTCCTTAATAGAATGATGTGTCTGAACGGAGAAGCTGTACTTTATTGGATATGGTGCAATCTATGTGAGCTATACAGATCTTTCATATTACCTTTAAGGAGGTGCTTTACTTACTACTGCCCACATACTTAATAGGGTTCCATCGAAAGCTATTTCTATGACCCCCATCAGATATGGTTCGGTAGAAATCCAAGTCTTAGATACTTAAAGATTTGGGGTTGTCCTGCATACGTTAGAGTTGCACAGTAGAATAAACTAGCACCCATGAGGTATAAATATAGGTTCGTTGGATATCCTGAAAATTCTTTGGGATATCAATTATATGATTTTGAGCAACAAAATCTATTTATTTGCTTTGCCACTTTTCTTGAAAATGAATTTTTGAGAGAAAGTGGAAATTGTAAAAAAATTGAACTTGATGAGTTTAATCCCAACAGTAAGGAACCTGAGATGGAACCAAAAATCCAACTAGGTGAAGGATCTACAACACATGTTCTATGAAAGTCGAATAAAATAAAAAGGTCTCCTAAGAGATTATTTTTAACATTTGATGTGAGCCTTGATGTTCTCCTCTTGGAGGAAACAGATCTGACTACGTATAACCAAGCGATATTAGATATCGATTCGGGAAAATTACAGGAAGCCATAAAATCCGAGATGGATTTTATGCATGACAATCAAGTCTGGGACTTAGTTGAACTTCCTGAAGGAATTAAACCTATTGGTTGTAAATGGGTTTATAATATGAAGCGAGGGCCCGATAGAAATGTGAAAACCTTTAAGGTCAGACTGGTAGGGAAAAATTACACTCATTATCCTAGGATTGACTCTAGGAAACTTTTTCACCAGTAGCCATGTTAAAATCCCTTAGGATTATTTTAGCCTTTCGTATCCAGTGAGACTTCAAACTAGGTTTGTAAGCTCCAGAAGTCTATTTATAGACTTAAACAAACATCCCGAAGCTGGAAACGTCGTATTAATGAGACAATTGAATTATCTGGATTCATCAAGAACAAGGAAAAATCATATGTTTATAAGAAAATGAGTGGGAGCATGATAGTATTCCTTCTTTTATATTAGATGACATCCTTATCATTGGAAATGATATTGGATTGATGAAAAGTATGAAAGCCTACCTTGCAAGAACTTCTCCATGAAAGATATGGTGAAGCTTCCTATATATTAGGTATAAGGCTCTACCGGGATAGAGTTAGGAAGCTTATAGGGTTGTCGCAATCGACATACATAGATAAAAAGTTAGAAAGGTCTGCTAGGCAGTAAATATACCCTTCCGATACGGCATACATCTTTCGAAAGAAAATGGCAGAGAGAGTTAGAACTTCTAACTTGCCATATACTTCTAGAAAGCATTATATATGTTATGTTATGTATTAGACCTGACATCAGTTTCGGCGTCATTGTGACTGACCGATATCAATATGATCCAAGTAATGATCATTGGACAACCGTGAAACATATCTTGAAATATCTTAAGTGTACTAGGGATAAGTTTATGATATATGGAGAAGATGAGCTAAAATTTAAGGGTTATATAGTCACTAACTTCCAGGGAGATGCAGATGATAAATAGTCTACATTCGGATATATATTGACCTTAAAAATGATGTAGTTAGTTAGCGATGTTCATAGTAAGACTCAACAGCTGATTCCACCACTGAGACCGAATTTATAACGATTTTAGAAGCTGCTAAAGAAGCTGTATATATTAGAAATGTTATCACAGAAATTGGCATTGTGCCTAGGGTTCGATCCTATTGTAATGTGATAATAATGGAGCCATCGTGCTAAGAAGCTGATGGTGCATTCCAAGTCTAAACACGTGGATATGAAATATCACGTGATTAGAGATATTATTGAACGAAAAGACATAGTGGTCTTGAAGGTTCAAGGACTAGACAACATAGCATATCCGCTTACTAAATCCTAACCTCCTAATTTATTGAATAAATATGAGGAGGAGATGAGACTGAGGTACCATTCAGATTGGCACTAAGCAAGTGAGAGTTTGTTGAAGTGACAATCCGGATAATGTATTATAAATTATATTTTATTATTTATTAATAAAATAACTACATTTTCATTTCAAACCTTATTAATGGTTTTGGCATTATACATATTAGATTGATGTATAAATATGCTAAGAATGACATCGACCTTAGAATAGTCTTGTAGTAAAATTGGACACTGGGTGGTCCGACATTGGGATAAGTATTACTATTATAAAATATTCTTAAAGTGTATATATATATATACACACACTTTAAGAATACTTTATAATAGTAATACTTCATAGTCGTTGGTTTTGGAATACGGTCGAATTCCTATAACCTATAAGACTATCACATGTCGTATATTGGAATTGGAGTTCCAATGGTTTAACCTAATGTACCATGAGCTTTGGAAGCTCGTATAAACATGTGGGTATTGATTTGACCGAATATTGAATGACTCACAGATGATTCCTAATAGTTGGAAGTACACAACACCGTCAATAGGAATTTCCTCGAGTCGAGTAGCATATGTGATCATTTGACTATAGGATAGCATTGGTTTTGTGTGAGATCCTCCACACTTTGATGTCATATAGGTCAGAAACCCTTTAGATTTGGTTGGGTGTGGACCGATGTACTCACTAGTCAAGTGCGTATCAAGATAGGATTCGTCGGCCCGTATATGTACCATAAGGGGTTTAGGTATCCATGTGAGTAAGTCACGATTCTTAAGACTTTGGCCAAAGTTGATCACTTAGGGTGGACCGCATCAGTTGTAAAGAATCATGGATATGTCGACATGAAATGTGCGTCTTGGAAACTTGACAGTGTATTCTATGTTTCCTAAGCACAACTTGAATAGCCTATAACGGTGGGATTGTTAAACATATGTGATTACCTCGACTTGTAAAGTTCAGAAAGGTCGTTTGTGTTCTTCTTGAATTCAGAGGTGGCCGAATTGCGTACATATTAGCTAGGTTTATATGACGAACGTGTCTGGACTTAGAGAGTCCCATAATATGAAGTGTACTCGTTGAGTACTTGGGTAGCCAATTAATTTTGATAAAAGATAATATTCGATATTATAATTATCAACCAAGATAATCAAGTGTTATTGGATAAAATTGATTATTTACTTTGACCCAATTGGATTAATTCAATAATTACACAAGGGCTTAATTATAAAATCATAATTATCTCTACCATTTTGAGGATATTATGGTAATTGTAAGTATGTAATAATATGTGGTTTTGACTTGATTTAATTGGATTAAATCAAAGTGGCAAACATTGAACAAATCCATTTCCTAATCTTTGTCTTGATTTAATTGGATTAAATCAAAGTGGTAGACAATGGAGATTGGTCACACCTAATTATACATATTTGGACAAATTAGATTAAGCCCACATAAATGTTGATTACAACTTTTATTATTAAAAATTTTCTAAGTTTTGCTATAAATAACAAGTTTTATGAAGGTTTTAATTAAGAAAATCAAAAGCTTGATAAAGCTAAATAGAATCAATTCTTTGAGTGAAGCTTTGTGAGGTCTTTACAATATTTCATCTAGGCGAAATCAAGATTGGATCTTAGAGTGAAGCTTGCTTGCATTGGAATCAAGAATGGATCTTGGAGTGAAGCTTGTTAAACCTTGGAAGTTCTCCAACAATTTCAACAAGGAGAAAAAGATTGGATCTTTGTATCAAGCTTATTAGGTAATGTTTGATCTTCTCTTAAGCTATGTTATTCATTATTATTTTTCATTCGTAAGACATATAGTGATGAATTATGTATTGGATGCATAATTACATAGCTTAAAGTTGAAATTAGACTAATAAATTGTGTTAGGATGCTTTGGAAGTATAAACACAATATGCTTGTAATTGGGTCAAAATATTTATGTTAGATATAGACATAAAATTAGAGTTTGGAACTCTAGATTAAAGCTTAGAGTTATGGCTATCATTCTAGAATCATTTGACCACCTTTAGGTGACCTAGAATTGTTTATGAGTCATTTCATTGTGAGATTCTATTTTTGTTGTATTTTGATTCAAAGAAAAGAATATATATTTAGAATATATATATATATATATATATGTATATATATATATATATATATATATATATATATATATATATATATGTTTATTGCATAACATGTGTTTGTGGTTGGTTTTGAAATGAAAATTATTTTGGTGATTTTTATAAGTGTTTAAGATTTTTATTTTAGAAAATAAAAATAAAACAAATTCCCGAGAGGGAAGGTTTGCAGTGCCACTTTTGGCGTTGCAACGCTGCCCAGCACGATGCATGCAGTGTGCGCTGCAAGCGCACTAGGTGCGAGCGGATGCGAAATTTTTTTTTCTCATTTTTTTCTTGATTAGATTTTTTCAAACTCAGTTTTATATCTGATTTTTCTCTAAACACTAGAAATGGAATATTGTATTTCATTAAAATTTTTAAAAATATACCCTAGAAATGGAATATTCTATTTCATTAAAAGTTTTAAAAATATACCCATGTTAGATATTTATGGGTTAGACCTACTTCCACTGCGCGGGGCACCGATCGGACCCTAGGGGTTCCATATCTGCCCCAACACTTATAACTCATGCTTTTTCTGTACAGCAATGGCCTGCAAAAGAGAGAGCCCATTCGACACCGTTTCCCTGAGCAAGAAACAGGTATAGAACGGTCACCATGTCCCAAGTTCCATGGTTACTCCACCACCGATGCCGCCTCCACGAAAAAAAATGAGGCATACACATCGCGTTGGCAGTGAGGCAGCCGAGCTCAACCTGGGGGAAGTAACGCCCTCAAGCCAACTAAGAAGTCTCGTGGGAATGCCCTGATGGCTCCTACTACACAAGAGGTTGCTTCTTCCTAGTCTTCAGGGAAGGACGACCTCTCTAAAAATTTAAGGCCCAAGTTGGGTCACCTTCTCCCAGCCATTAATTTTATGGCCCAAGAGGTGCCCTTGGAGAAGGCCCAGCTTGTGGAGTGTATTCCCTCGGGTAACGTCATCGCCCGAGTCGCAACTCCCTTCATGAGGTAAAAAGTCTTCAACCCGATCTTTTTCACATACCAATTAAATACATTCACTGACTCGATCTGTCTGTTGTGCAGTTGGCCTGCGTGATGGCTGCAAACATGGACATGATAACCTCAATGGTGGAGGAAAGAGGTCAAGCTCAAAGACTTCAGACGGAGCTGACCCGCAAACATGAACCTGCCGACGTAGTTGTCCAAAGTTCCCGGGTTGCTCCACCACCACCACCATCATTTCCACGACAACAAATGAGGCATATACGTCGTGCTGGCAGCGAGGCGGCCGACTCAGCCTAGAGGAAGTAACGCCCTCAGGCCAACTAAAAAGTCTCATGGGAAGGCCCCGATGGTCCCCACTTCACATGAAGCTACTGTTGGACAATTATGACCCATAGCGTCACTATTTGTACAGATCATAGTATTGTTGTAAAAATTAACTATGTGACAAATGAGATTGCTCTCTTATCATTTGTGATTAGATCACCAAGATGTATAAATGATAGGAGGTCCTTATGATTTGTTCCTGGATTGAGAATGATATGAGACAGTATTAATCCACGAAGGATAAATCATTAAATATCCCTAGTCAGAGTATTATCGAGATTCAACATCGATAAATGCGTAAAAGACTAGTATTACACTTGTGTGCGTTGTGAGAGCACAAGGACATAGTTCTCATATATTTTGGTATATGATACTCATGCAAGTGTAATAGGAGGTTGTGTTTTACCGATGGTACGGGAAACAGCTTCGCTCTGGATAGACCCCCTCGGAATTCCATTGGTAGTATGACTATGTGTCTATGGAAGTCCGAAATCAGGGTAGGTGTATTTGGTCTTAACCTGAGACTTGCACCGCTAATACTTGCGACAATCAATATACTTTGGTTTTGGTCGTTCAGGGCTTTAACAGGTTCTATGTATGCCTCTGCTGGGTATATTGAGAATCGTAGTGTGTTGGGTGTGATGTCAAGATGGAAGTATCACTCCAGTCATATGGAGATGATGATCGCGTAGGGATACATAACTAGTTCTCAAAAGGGTTGCAACCATCGGGATAATATGACTTGGTCATGATTATCCGATAATAAATAGACTAGTTGCTTGTAATCCGATATATGCTTCGTACGGGGCAGACACTGTACCAGCCCCAGGCCTTGCATGTGATCATCCGATACTGGATCGAAATACGCAATACTATGTATACTACGCCTGATATAGATCGCTTATTCATGTAAGCATGTTTCTGGAGAATTGGGTAGGCATGGCGCTTTGCTAGAAGCCAACCTTGTCTTGTAAATCGGTACAAACGTAGTACTAGGTACTTACGTGTTCGGATAGTCCGACGACCGAATTTACTGCCAACATATCCGGGGATCTCATGGGTCGCTTCCCGAAGATTCACCGATGACGTATAACTCGCACTTTATTAATCTGGGATTAATTAATCATGAGAGAGAAAATTAATCTGGGATTAATTGCGGAGATATTTTATCTGGGATAAAATATTAATTAAAGAGAGATAACGATTAATTTGGAATTAATCGATAAAATAATATATTTGATATATTATACGAAATTAGATTTCGACGCGGAATTAAAATCTGAATTTAATTCGGGCGAATGAATTAATTTAGAATTAATTCGTTAGCGACGTGAATAGTGATTTCGCTAGGCATAATCGTTTAATTACGTCGCAACGGAAAATTCGTTCATTTGGAATTAGCGAACCCGAGCCCGGGATTGTTTGCGAGCGCATTCGCATTTCGAATTCGAGTGCGGCACGCAAGTCAAATCTAGCGTCAAATCATTAGTCACATCAAGCGTCAACATCATTTGTCACTTTGAATGATGTGATGTTTAGTCACTTTTGATGTGAATAGTGATAGATGTTGATGGAGGTGGTTGTGTGCATTAATTGCCAAATTTTGGCTCCAAATCTTGTTGACTTTTGGAAAGGCATATACAACTTTTGGTCTTGATTTTTGGTATAATTTTTTTGAAACAAAAAACACACATAACTCTCTCTTCCTTCTCTCTTCTCACACGCCCAAGGGGCTGTCATTTTTCTCTTGTCGTTTGCTCGCTGCCGTGAGCTAGGGGAAGCAAAGTGTGATGTTTTTGTGGCAAAAACATCAAGAGCTAGCACTCAAAGAGACATGCGAAGGTGATAGGGAAACCCACCCGTGAGCATGGAATCACCATTCGGAAGCTTGGAGCTTGGAGCACACTTGGAGATGACCGAAAATGAGGACAACAAAACAGCCCACTGCCGAGCTTGGAGGAGGCATAAAATGAAATTTTTTTTGTCAACCGCTCGATGTAAGTATTTCGCAACTTTCTTCGTTGTATTCACATGTATTTCAATGCTTACTATTCGATCCTCGGGACCGTAGAAACTCCAACAACTACTTCTCCCAAGTCTTCAGGAATGCCACGATGGCTCATTTCTACGTTGCGCATTGCACCTTTTGCTGGTGTTGAGTTCATAAAACCAATGGAATTTTGAATCCCATGTCGTGATATTTGTTGATTATGAATGCCATGGGGTGCACGTTTCCGTCACCGTGATTTACATCTTTGAAAATCGCAAGCTTCCCGTTCATTGATAAGTATTTCTCTAAAATAGCAAATAATTCTTTCCAACTTAAATAATCAAGTTTCATCTCATGCCAGTGATCGAAAATATATGGCACTCATGATATAATGTGACCGAAATTGAATTTTGTTTTAAGAAATTTAGAGGAAGAGCATTTTTTTTTCTTAGAGGGAAATTTGTTTATTTATATATAGAAACTTTTAGTTGTCTAAAATTAATATTTTGAGTTTAAATACCTAATTATGATAATTTCTATTTTTAATGGAAAATATGAATCTATTTGATTTCATTGATAATTATTTACAAAAGATTTCATCAAATAATATGATTCCTCTGATAATTATTAGAATTGAGCCCATGGTATTTGAAAAAAAAGCCCAAAAGTTGTTGGTTAGTAATTATTCAATTCAAAATTTGGGAAATTTATAAAACTAACCCAAAAAAAATACTCATTTTCTAGAATGAGCAACGTTTGCCATTTGTATTTTAAGCCACAGTCTCCAAAGTGTACTTTGGAGAATCTGGATTCTAATATATCAACATCGGGTGGGGGCGAAATAGGGGTGGGTAAATGCTACTCCTATAAACTTGAGCTGTGTTGAGACTTGACTCTGATTGCTGTAAGAGGACACATTAAAAACATAGTAATTAGGTCGACGATAATAAAATTTGATTCTCGCTATACTGATCAATCTTGTGATTGGAAAGTGCAGGCATGAAGCATTTTTGGAGTCTAAAATTTGAACTAGATTGTAATTGAGTATGTGAAGACACACACCTGCACTTCTGATGATATTGGTTCCGTAGGTAGTTGTATTGGTAATCCGGTTGTTGGTGACATTATCAAAGGTAAAGTTTTGGATGCCAATAGAATCATTAAGCCAATAGATATTGTGAGTGATTTTCAATCTGAGTATAAGGTTCAATTATCATACAACCAAACATAGAGGTTCATAGAGTGTGCAATGCAAGCTGTCCAAGGCTCTGTAGATGAGGCGTATGCATTGTTGCCATTGTATTCACATGTATTACATGGTACTAATCCCGGGATAGTGACTCATTTACATGCAAATGAGGAAGGTCATTTTCTTTATTATTTCATTGTAATGGGTCAAAGTATTCAAGGGTTTTTATCATCGATTAGGCTGGCAATAGCACTTGATGGAACTTTTTTGAAAGGAAAATATATGGGATTATTGTTAGTTGCTGCAGCCAATGATGGAAATAACCAGATATATCCCTTGGTATTTGGTATTATGGACTCCAAAAATGATCAGTCATGGATTTGGTTTATAACCAAACTTCGCAGTTGCATCGGAGATGTGGCGGATCTAGTTTTCATTTCTGCTCGACACTGCAACATTGAGAAATCTATTATGATAGTTTTCCCTGAAGCTTCTCATGTTGTTTGCATCCACCACGTGTCTATGAACCTTAAAGCTAGGTTCAATATGGGACTAAATGATATGGACAATTTTATGATGACCTAAACTCCACTGACCTCGTGGGTGCATGCAAAAATAGAGAAACATATATTGAAATCGCATCGAATGTCTGTATCACCAGCTGATCGCTATGAGTTTGAGGTTCATGGTGGAGACAAGATTGAAATTGTCAACATAAGAAAGAAGATGTGTACGTACGAAAAGTTTGATTTAGAGCAACTTCTGTATGCACACACATTGGCTGTATGTGCGACTACTAGAATCATACGCTCTAGTCTTTGGAGCAAGATGTACACAATAAACATCTTTCATGCTGCGTATGGGGAAACTATCAATCCTATTGGTGACCAATCTGATTGGGTTCTGCCGTAAGAGTTATCAAGTATAATATTATTACTTGGTTTTATTGAAAAACATTCAAAAATAATTTTAACTGATTTTTTGATTCTCAATGCAGGTTTGAATGTATTGCCACCAAATTAGTGTGTTTCAGCGGGACGACTGAAAATAAATATAAAACGTCACAGGGCGAACAAACATAGCAAGTCATACGCAATCGATGTGGCGAACGTGGACACAATAGATGTTCATGCATGACTTCTCTTAGTCAAAATCCAAATCAACAATAATTTTACTTATGTAAACAGATTTGATGTATTAGAAATTGATGTTTTTTATTTATATTTTCGAACTTATATGTAAAAATCCTATGTATCAATAAAAATCGTTAACTATTTTCGTTCAGCACAAAATCAATATCGTATTACCATAAAATGCCAAGTTTTGTAGTGAGAACAAATGAAGAATATCCGATTTTATAAATATTTTTTCAAACTTCGGAAATCCGAAAATTATTTCGGAGATCCGAATCAATAGTTCAGATATCTGAAATAATAGTTCGGATACCCGAAATTTTAAATTAAAAAATTAAAATTTATGAGACTTCGAATCTCTTAAGTTTACACTAATTTCAGTGTGTATTTTGGAGACTATAACTGAAAATATAAATGACAAATATTATAATTCATTTTGATAAATAAATATGTTTTTTTTTTTTTTGTTAGTTTTCAAAATTTCCTTAATCCTCAACTCTCTCTTATATAACATCAATTAATTTCTCTTCTAGAAATCATAAAAAGCTGTGGCAACTTGACAATGCAATAAATTGCTGCTGTCAGCACAA